>CM041779.1:183871097-183904315 GCA_023374045.1 Limonium bicolor | reverse complement strand
AATGACTCTCAATCTATCCTAACTTAGTTTGACAACTCACGTTTTACCATTTACAACTCCACTCAACTACATTTCCTTTCCTGTTACACAACAAAGTGAAAAATCCCATTCTTTACTTCTCTAAAATTCTCTTCTGTTTCTTTCTTTTCTAACATCAACCAAGTATCTAATTTCTAACCAAATTTTGACAGAGGTTCCCTACATTTCTAAGTGTTCTCACCACATAATTTTGCACACTCAATATGTTCACAACCTGTACCACATATACATTATTCTCATCACATTCTAAATACCCCTGCACACTTACTACTTACACTTAACAATTTATTTACTTGTTTTCAAAATCTTCAAACTACAAATACCATCCACATTAACCTACTCCATTCCTTTCCTACGGTTACAGTGGTTTTTAAACATTGTTACAGTAATTCATTTATACATATACGAACACTCAAAACTGTACAGAGGCATATCTTTACCTTGGGTTTCCTTGATTCCTTTTTCTTTTCCTCCTTCTCCTTTCTTGCTCCTCTTTCCTTCTTTGTTTTCTTGATTTATTTAAGCCAAGCTACACCATGTAACAAGGCATACACATACACACCAAAACTAGTAAATTTCTATCTCACGTATTAAACCCTAACTTTGTGAGAAACCACTTGAAACACTTAGTAGGTCTTACCTTGAGTTTCTAATGGAGTTTTTGAGTAGAAAATGACAAGGCTTCAACTCTCACAGTGGCTGACAATGGAATAGTAGCACTTACGTGAGTTTTGTATTTTTGCAAGGAAAGATGGAAAAGAGGTAAGCTTTGGTCTACTTCTTACCTTAGAACATGGAGAAGAAGATAGATCTTCAAATGGTGCTCTTGAAGCTCTTAACCGATAATACCCTCAAAAATAAAGTTGGTGGTTTTAGATTTTTGAAGGGTGTAGAATGATCTCCTTGACGATACGAATTCAACGGTATGGTTTTTGTAGCATTTGGTGGTGATTTGAGGTTTCAAAGATTGGATGCAAGTGAGCTGCTGTGTGGAGTTTTCTCAAATCGCCATAGATAGTAGAGAGGAAGAAGAGGGTGCTGGGCAGAGAAAGAAAACGTGAGAGAATAGTGTGTGAGGAGAGAGAGTGTTTACTTTTTGCTTTTTATGTTGTTTGTCTTTTGTACATAGAAGGGAATTAAGAGAAGGGTGTGAGAGAGGGCTAATAAATCGGCCCATACAGCACACACACACACTTACATTCTTATTTTAAAAGTGGACACACTAACTCATTTTATTTACACTTTTACCCCACAACTTCCCGTTTTTGACAGTTTTTACTATTTTCTCGTTTTATTTATTTTATTGGTTCTAGACATTCACTAATATTTATTAATGACTATTTAGTTGACTAAAATTGTTACGAGTCTATTTGACCCGCTTAAAGTCGCGTTTTCCCGGTTTCCTCGAAAAACGCGCTTTATGATTCGTTTATGTTTTTAATCCATTTTAAGGATCTGTTTTCTTCGGGATTTGTTCCCTAATTTATTTATACTTAATTAAGCTTCTAAAATTATTTATTAGCCTAATTAATCACTATTTTTAATTACGGGGTATTTCAATACCATTATGGGTGAAATCCACAACATTGTGAATATAATACTCCATTAATTATTATAATAATTATTACGATCATATGTGACAGGTCCTAAGGGCTGTTAATCTTGTCACGAACATGAAATCCGACCAGAAACTGACACGCTAAAATGCGGGTTTGGGTTGCAACATTTAACCTGAAAATATTTTCAGATCGGGTTCGGGTTGGGTTGCTAAAGCTCGGGTCGGTTTTAGATTTGACTTGCCAACCCGATTTCAACCCTTAACCTGAAAATATTTTTTAAAAAAGAAAATATATATTCTTATAGTTATGCGTCATAACCCTAAATATATTAATCATGTAGAATTTGTATTGATAATACAATATGTTTAATTTTGGGTTGATTTCAGATCAATTTTGGATTAATTTCTGGTTATCGAGTTGATTTCAAGTTGACAAATCATAACCCATTTTAGATTGAGCTCGTTTGGGGAACAGCTTCCAGCAGCAGACAGCTTCTCAATTTTTAAAATCAGCAGGGTTCCACCAAACACCTAAAACCAGTAGCTGACAGCTTCTGCAAAATCATCAGCTGACAGCTTCTCAATTTTCAACAGCAGGACCTAACAATTGTCTCTGCTTTTTAAAACCATCAGTAGACATTCTACCAAACACCAAAACTAGCAGCTGACAGCTTCTACAAAACCATCAGTAGACAACTTATCAATTTCCAGCAGCAGGACCCAACAGCAGCCCAGCAGCTATCCCCAACGAACCTTTAGGATGAGATAAAAACATGAACAGAGAAGACCCGAACCCCGAAATTAACACATTCAATTAATTTGATAATCATAGGGGAGAATCTTACTACTGCCATCTCTTCATTTGCTAAACAGTACTGCCGTCATAAAACGACAAATTTTCGGACTATTTCTCGCACTGAATAAATAACAAATCTAGAACCACAACACGCCAAGCACGGCAGTTTATTAGAGATTATTTTTAACGAAACTAAATTAAATAAAATTTTACAGATGAGATACAGTAACCGTAATGGCAGTGTAGTACACTAGCGAAACAAATCACTGCAGCCCTTATAAAGTTTCTTATATTTGTCGAATATTCTTATTATTTTTATTATGTAATTGTATATTAGGAACTACATCTCTCAAATGAACGAGTCATGTGCTGCACTCACTGAAACTCAGGACTGCTGCAAAAGAATAACTATCGCTTGAGTAGTAGAAATTTGCCGGAGGTACAAAGTGAAGATCACACGAACACGCCTATTAATATGTTAAGCGAACATTAATATGATAAAATATGTATGAAAGTTAATACATTATATATATCTAATTTCTATATTTTTTCTTCTAAATTAAATAGTTTTATAGAAAAACTAAATACTTCAGTACATATGTATACATAATTTTATAATTATATATTTTCTATTTTTATTCATGAAGTTTGAAAAAGATAAACTATAAAAATATTCAATTCTTGAGTTTACAAAAAGAAGTAAACAATTAAAAATATCACAATTAGTTCTAATATATATTTCATTTTTTACTTCAATATAAAACTAGAAAGATTGTACCTGTTAGTTATAAATTTAGAGGTTGTGCCTAAATATTGAATAGGTGGTGTTAGGGCATCCACAATAGGGGTTCTTGACACGGTTACATATGTGAAATGTTCTACAATGGTGTGGATTCCACCCATTTTCTCTCTCCAAGGTTCTTAAATAAGAACCCCACTTTTTATGACACATTAGACTCACCTATGTGTATCTCTCTTACATATTTTATCTCATATCTAAATAGTGATAGTTTATTGGTTGTTCATTAAGAGAGAGAAGATTAAGAAACTTTGTTATTGTAGTGAATATAGTTTCTTAAGTAATAAAATATAATTTTTAGATGACATGACACATAGGAATGTGTTAAGAAACTTAAAACCATTGTGGATGCCCTTAGTGACACATATCCAAATAAATAGGCCTTAATAAAAAGAGAAGTGAAAATTTACGGAACTTGTAAATTATGCACCTTTGTTATGAGATTTTTTATGCTAATTTTAAATATACTAAAATATGGTTATATTTTAACAAACTTATAGTTTTGTATTTTTTTTCATATGTATGTATATCAAGTTTCAAAAGTGTATCTTAGTTAGTTCTAAGGTGCATCTCCTTCAAGTAAATTGCATATTTTCAAATATAAAAATAATATTTTCATTGCTAAACAAATAAGAGCATTTTACATTGCTTAATAATATATACGAACATTATAAGTGATAGATATATGTATTAAAAGTAATTCACCGTAGTGTGTTTTACTAGAGTCTACATATCTCACTCAAACTTAAGATCAATTTCTAAAATTTAAACGATCATTTTTTATTAAATGTTGTAGATAATATAACATAAGATAAGTATCATGCATACTACAAAACAATATTTTGATAAACTAAAAACTAGTAATAAATTAACCTAGAAATTAATAAATCAAAATCCTTGAGTTGTGGAAAATTTCCAATTGCAATAATATATATAAATAGGGCAATCAGGTATCGAACCTTGAGACTTGAAAGAAAATAAGCCTAGTCTTAGAAAGAACAGGAAATGAAGGGGTTTTTGTTGTTTGTAAAACTGAAATGACTTAAAGCGCATAAACAAACAAGCAAAATATAGTGAGTAAAAAGGATGGAGTACAGGTTATATTTTTCAGTTGATAAATTATGCAACTTCTACTACTTAATTTGAGATACAGATTGACAAAATTCCTTACACTCGACAATAATGACACAACTGACTCAACAATAAGCCTTCAACATTTTTTTATCTTTCCTATGGTGGTTTTCATAGTGTGGCGTAGGGTAATCTTTTTAACTTGTTGTATAATTTATAATGTTGCAACTGAATCGACAATAAGCCTTCGACGTATTTTAGGTTCTCTATGGTGGTTTTTAGGGTGTGTGGTGTAGGGTAATATTTTATTTAACTCATTCTAAACTTTATAATGTCCTCACTGAATCTCGGCATGTGACAGCCCCCAGCCCAATCAGCCCACATGTGTGATATTGTCCGCTTGGCACGCAGGCCGCACGGATTTGCTCCTGGGGTTTCCTAGCCCCAAAACGCGTCACACAAGGAAGAGGTATCCATGCACCTATAAGGCACACTTCGTTCTCCTCTTCAACCGATGTGGGAGGTAACCCTCACTGGGTGTTACACTCCACCCCCCTTGGGAGCCCAGCGCCCTCGCGGGCCACACTGGCACACCGACCTGGGTCTGGCTCTGATACCATCTGTGACAGCCCAGCCCAATCAGCCCACATGTGTGATATTGTCCGCTTTGGCACGCAGGCCGCACGGATTTGCTCCTGGGGTTTCCTAGCCCCAAAATGCGTCACACAAGGAAGAGGTATCCATGCACCTATAAGGCACACTTCGTTCTCCTCTCCAACCGATGTGGGAGGTAACCCTCACTGGGTGTTACACGACATATTTTTAGGGTTTGTGGTTTAGGGTTTAGGGTCTATTCTACATCTTCTAGCTTCCCTTGGGTGATGTTTAGGGTGTGTGGTGTAGGATAATCTTTTTTAACTCGTCATATAATTCAAAATGTCACAACTAGCTCGACAATAAGCCTTCGATGTTTTTAGATTTAATGTGGTGATTTTTAGAGTGTGTGGTGTTGGATAATCTTTTTTTTTAACTCATTTATAGTTAATAATGCAATTGACTCAGTAATAAGCTTTTGACGTTTTTTAACTTTTCTAGGGTGATTTTTAGGGTGTGTGTTGTAGGGTAATATCTTTTTAACTTGTTTTTATACTGTATAGTATCGTCACTGATTCAACTGCTTTTTAAGGTTGGTGGTTTAGGGTTTAGGTCATTAGACCTTAAACCCTTCACTACAAACCCAGAAAATGCATTCGATATTTTTTTTGCTCTCATAGGGTGGTTTTGAGTGTGTGTAGTGTAGGGGTAATCTTTTTAACTCATTCTATAATATATAATATCAAGCCTTCAATGTTTTTAGCTTTCATAGGGTGGTGTTTAATGTGTGTGGTGTAGGGTAAACTTTTTTTAAACTTGTTCAATAATTTATTATGCTGCTACTTACTCGGTGGAAAGAAGCTATTTATATTTCCCGGAGTGGTTTTTATATATAGACAAATGTTATTCATAAACTTCAAGAAATATGTCAATCATATGAAAATATATATGTCATAGGTTTAGATAATATTATCCATGAGTATATATCCCTAATATGTTAAAACTTAAAAATATTCGTTGCTTATACTGACTTGAATGACGCTAAGTATATATTGGCTCAAATTGAGCATAAGTCAATAAATCAATTGCCTTGAATGACTCGAAGAACATATTGCTAAAAGTTTCCAGCATATACTAACTAACATTTTCGAGTATATCAATCCGTTAATAATTTAAGTTTTTATATACAGACAAATGTTAGTCATAAACATCAAGAAATATATATCATTCATACAAAAATATATATGCCATAGGTTTACATAATATTAGCCACAGTAAGACAGGTTAACCAATTAAAAGAGTCAAGTTAACAATTTATGAAGACAGGTTAACCAATTAAAAGAGTCAAGTTAACCAATTTATTAAGACAAGTTAACCAATTAAAAGAGTCAAGTTAACCAATATATTAAGACAGGTTAACCAATTAAAAGAGTCAAGTTAACCAATTTATTAAGACAGGTTAACCAATTTATAAAGACAGGTTAACCAATTAAAAGAGTCAAGTTAACCAATTTATGAAGATAGGTTAACCAATTAAAAGAGTCAAGCTAACCAATTTATGAAGACATGTTAACCAATTAAAAGAGTCAAGTTAACCAATTTATGTAGACAGGTCAACCAATTAAAAGAGTCAAGTTAACCAATTTATGAAGACAGGTTAACCAATTAAAAGAGTCAAGTTAACCAATTTATGAAGACAGGTTAACCAATTAAAAGAGTCAAGTTAACCAATTTATGAAGACTGGTTAAGCAATTAAAAGAGTCAAGTTAACCAATTTATGAAGACAGATTAACCAATTAAAAGAGTCAAGTTAACCAATTCCGAAAGTTAAGCTAACCAATTTAAGAACATAGGTTAACTAGTTTAAGGAGGCAAGTTAACAAATACTCCATAATAAGAAGTTAAATATTTACAAGACAAAATTACTCTCAAGTTTCTTATAGACAACCCATAAAAATAAGTGATAGTTTTTAGTTGTTAACATCCCTACAGCCACACAAATATGTCAACAAACAAGCATAGTTATGTACACCAACTAACTAAGCCTACTTTACTCATATAAAAGAAAGAAAAAACGTTAATACGCTAATATGTCTAATAATATTGTTTAGTTTATTACAGAATGAAATCAAAATAAAATACTATGTACTTGATGATAATATTAATGATTTGGTTATATGTTTAATAATATTATTTAAATGGATATAGTTTATTTATTATATAACATAAATTCTTATATCTTTACTACATTTTAAAAAATAGCAGTTCATTTTATTTTGATCTCATTCAGTAAATGAATTACATAATATTGTGCCACGTGAATTAAAAATAAGAGCAAGATTTAGTTAGAGAAAAATACAAACATGTGACGTCACTAGCCATATGTAGACATGTTAAGCTACACTACTAGTCGGAATACTTTGTTTGTAGATTTTTCATGAATTTTATCACTTGCAGCACTCCTGCAAATTTACACTACAGCTTCTAAGCCAAGCTCGTTAGTTTATGTCAATTAATATATTTTTTAATTAAATTATTAAATATTTTTTATTGATCATTAGGTCTTTACATATAATTTTTTTTTTCTAATAAGTAATAAAAAAAGAAACATCCATAAATACAAATATTTCATTGGTCCTATTAAATATACAAATTTTAGATTATAAAAAAGATCAACACAATATCTATTTTAATTTTCATTTTGGGTTAATCAAGTTAATTTAATCTCTTTAATCATTCTTATTTTGAGTTACCACTATTTTATGTTATGGTTTCAGAAAATTTAAATTACTATTATATAGGGTTATTTGGATTCAGATCTATTTCGGGTCACCCGTATTTTAGGTTATTTGGGGTCAAGATAGTTTAACCAGATTTTAGATTATATTTAGATATTTTTAGGTTTTAGTTGAGATTCAAGCAAAACATGTGAGTTTGGTGTTCGGATCAAATTTTAATATCACTATCAAGAACTTTAATAGGTAGAAGTAAATTATAATAGAAGATGAGTAAATATAAATAAAATAAAGTTCAATGGATTTGCGTACAAAGCCTTCGGCGTTATTATCCTGATAGTTCATTGTTTACAGGTGAAGCTTATTCTCAAATTTAATAGAGCAATTTTATTATAAATGTGTAGCTTATTAAAGACGTAACATATATTATTTAGTAAATTATTGAAGTACGTTCCATTTAGTAGAACCTGGAAGAGAGATAAAAGTTAAAAGGAGCATTGGTTTATATGAGTCTATTTCACAATGCACCATTTAGAATCTTATTCTATGAAGCATCATTTTTAGCGTGTAAAAGCTGAAAAAGGAGCAATTAGCTGTTATAAGGTCATTCTACAGTGGGGTAAAAAAACGTGATTTAAAAAATATGTTAATTTAAGTGGAAAATTCATAATATAACCATCTTAAAATTGATTGGTAAAAAATGATGAAACAAATTTGTTTGAAGTTTAGTGTATATTTAATATTTAAAAAATATTTGATTTAAAAAAATTTACATATGTTTTATTTTTTTATTCTATAACTTTATTACTTTTTATAAATATTTTTTGTTTTATTTTAATTTTTAATTTTGTAAAATTTTATAAAATGTCTTCGAATAAAAAAGTGGCATATTATGAATTTGAAACATTATCTGCAATGTCAATCATTATTCAAGGTCATTTCACGAGTAGGGTAAATTGTGAATTTCAAAATTTTTAAAGGGTATATGAAGAACGAGTTTTAAAATTGGGGTATATAGCGTATGAAACTTTTTAAGGGTACATTATGAATTTGTCCTAATTTAAAAGTCATAAGTTCAATGTGATAGATGATTAGTGTGAATACATAAATAAAGTTAGCTGATAGTTAACTCAAAGAAAAGAAGATACTCACACTTTTACTAAGGTTCTGTTCATTTGATAGCTTGTTAGAGATGTCAAATAGATATTGTTACACAATAAACTATTGTACACTTTGCCATATGGGTAACTGTCCAACAACCTAGCTCTCAAACCATTCAGGCTTGAAAACTAGCCACTTTAGGCCCTCAATCCTCACTTGGGCTTAAAAGTGGAAGGTCTGTTGTTGTAGTCAACCCATATGTTTGCATATAAGGAACTCACAATACTACTCATATCCCAATGTGGGATGGGGTATTACAGTGTTGGTGGTGGTTTTTAGAGCTATATAGTAGGATTATAAAGTTATAGCTCTTGAGAACCATAGAAATAGTTGTTTGGTGGTTTTATGAGTAGTTATTGGAGGTGGAAGGTAAAAAGAGTGTAGATGAGGAACGATAAGGAAATATGATGTTTAAAGAATTATTAGGTTATTATTTTTATGTGCATAGTAAGGTTAATTGATGTTGAGTGGAAGATAAGAGCAACCACAACAACACAATGTTTCTTAACATTTTCCTATGTGCCATGTCACTAAAATACTATATTTTATTTGTTAAGAAACTTCTTCCTCGGCAATAGTAAAAGTTCTTAACTTCTCTGATCTTATTATTTTTATTTTTCTATTAGTTCTAAACATTGATATATTATTTTATTGTGCACTCAAAGAGAGAAATGTAGAGAAGGGCGTAGAGAGATGGAGGAGAGGAGGAGACGGACAATACAGACCAAGAACCAATGAGAATAGAGTAAGGTACAATTCTTATTTAAGCAACCTGGAGAGATAAAATGAGTTGATTCAACTCTACTGCATAGATTTTTTCCTTTTTCCTTATCGACAGATAGGGTTGAATCAACTCTATTGTAGTTGCTCTAATAATTATTGAAGGGATTTTTGATGCAATTCTTATACTAATATAAGGTGATTCTCACAATATGATGGGTTTTTATCCTACATTTAATGTAAGTCTCGACCTGAATGTCTCAAACCCAATACCTCTCATCTTCACTTCATGTGGTAAGCTTGACCAGTTACTAGTTTATCTTGAGAAGGTAACCATCCAGTTAGCTCACGTACCAAAACAAAAGGAATCTGTGATTCTATATAGCACTAATTCTCCACAAATTTGACATTCAAATGGAAAAGGGAAAAGTTTCTTCATGGCAAAAATTGGATAAAAAGGGAAAAGTAAAAGAAGGTGAGAAAAGTGGAAAAACGAGGGGGCGAGATCGACATATGAAATACTCGTCGTAGCACATCATTCTTTATTTTCTTCCAATTAAATCGAATACTAATTCGTTTCAGTTCTTCAAAAAATAGCACTCCGGCGCTAATAGTCTTGTCCAGATAAAATAAAAAATAAAAAATCTTTAATTTCTAACAAATTAAAAAAGAAAACCTCTTTTAAAAAAGAGAGCATTAGGGTTTTTTTTTCTTTTTGTCATTTGACCATCAATACTCGACCATCAATACTCGCTCCTCGCTCACTCTTCCTGCCTCCTCTCCTCGCTTTTTGTATAAATGTAATCGACGGTTTTTCCTTCCCCCCAACCCGCCAGCACTCCTCCTATCTCCCCTCTCCTACTCTCTTCCCACTATCCCCCTGCAACATCTCTCTTTTTTCTCTCTGCGGAGGAGTTTAGAGTCTAAAAGGCGGTGCGCTTTAAGACCTCTTTATATATCCCATTTCTTTCACTCCATATCCTGCGAAATCCTTGAGAAATAGAAAAGCTGCAGTAATTTGTTTGTCCAACGAAGGAAAGGAGAGAAAAAAGAAAAACAGACACCAGTGAAACAAGGAGATGAAGTACATTCTTGTGACTGGTGGGGTGGTGAGTGGGCTTGGCAAAGGAGTTACAGCGAGTAGCATTGGGCTGATAATGAAATCATGTGGTTTCCGGGTGACAACTATCAAAATAGGTAAAAGAAAATCCGTGGAATAAATGGAGAGGAAAAAGGATGAACACTGGATAAGATTTATGTTCCTGGGCTCTTTTTTTCTTCCGTGCATGTCGCCCATTTCCTGATTTGTAACTGGATTTGGGCTGTACAAATCGGTTTCTGGTTTTTGTGTCTTCCATGAGGCTGAATCTCTTCTGGGTTTTTATGGTTGTATTGTAATTTCTGAGGGAGTTTCAGACGGCTAGCTTGGTTTTTTTAGTTTTGTTTTTGGAAAGATTTGTGTCAGGGGAGATCAATTCAAATGGTTTCTTTCGAATTTAGTGATGCAGCTGTTAGTGATATAAACTTGTCAGCTAAAATGCTACCCTGTTTAAGGAAGAAAAATATGGTACGGCGGCCTATTTAGTTCAACGCAGAGCTAATAGACCTGTTAGTAGAGCTAAAGCTAATAGATCGTGTGCAGTGCTGCCATGGATAGAGTCACCTGAAAATTTTCATCTTTCAATAACGTTTCGACTTATTAGGTTCTTGATGGATTGCCATTCCAGCTTTCCTCCTGGATTTCGGTTCTCCTTTTTCTTTTAGACATGAGACTGTAATTATTAAATCAAATCTTTTTTCCAAATGACCCGGATTTGTTGTTACTTTTCAAATCTCAAGCACTAATTAACAGATTTGACTTTTTGGAATTTGGTAGAGAAGGTGAGGTAGATGCCATTAACACACGGTCAATAGTTTCTCTTTCTTTCCTGGCCTACTATTGCTACTTTATTTTGATACCTGGTTTAGGATTCCCCTCCAATTTATTTGTATGGCTGCTCAAAACTATCTGGGTTGCTTTTTGTTGAATTGTTCCATGGAAATGTAATTTATATTACTCTTTTTTTTTTATACAGATCCCTATTTGAATGTGGATGCCGGGACGATGTCTCCTATTGAGCACGGTGAGGTGTACGTGTTGGACGATGGTGGTGAGGTGAAGCTTCCATTTTATCCTTTTTGGACTTTTTGTTGTTTGGATTCATCTGTTGGGCTGAGATCATCCTATTAGTGGGAAGAAGAATCGTCTCACTTGACTTTTGATGTGGACTGATTTTCCCTCTTGTTAAATCGTTTTGCTTTTGTCAGCTGAGTGTCACTTAGCTTAGCTGGGTTCGTTTGAGCTTTTTGAGTTTCTAGAGGCTGTTACTTGCAGTTTTACTTTATTAATATCATTATCTTCTGATTCTCCGGTCTTTGTAGAGGCAACTAAACCTGTGTTAAATGAAGAGATATATCCAAACGGATAAAGCGGCTTTTTGGTGTGATTTTAAATCTTTAATATGGTCAAAAGCAACTTGGAAAGGTTGTTTGAAGGAGGAGGGATGATGGTGGAGGAAACAACAGTTTTGTGTTTTTATTTATTTTCTATAAATTCTTTGACATATATAAACACTAGAAAGTTCTGGTTTGATTCTCTCATGGACTGTTCCGGTACTAAGTATTTCTTCGATCTTCTCAGGTGGACCTTGACCTTGGAAACTATGAGCGGTTTCTTGACCTGAAGTTAACTCGGGATAACAACATCACAACTGGCAAAATTTACCAGGCAAGCCAGCTTGTGCTCCGTTTCTATCCACTAATATCTTCTATTTCTGTTAAGGTTTTGTTCATTTCTTAATAGCATTCAAAAATATCGAATAATTTGTTTTTCTATGATACAGTACGTCATTGAAAAGGAAAGGAAGGGAGACTACTTGGGGAAGACTGTTCAGGTATATGTTTGTTTTCCTGCAGATCTTTAGTCAGTTTATAAGGCTCTTCATTACTAGATGTTCCGAAAACTTACTTTTTTGTTTGTTCTTTTGGTGTATTAGATTGTACCTCATATGACAGATGCTATTCAAGAATGGATTGAAAGAGTTGCTCATGTTCCAGTTGATGGACAAGAGGGACCAGCTGACATTTGTGTCATTGAGTTGGGCGGAACCATAGGTATGTCAAAACATCTCTAGTATTTTGCATCTCTTAGTATTGACTTCTCTGGTCCCTCTCACCAGTCATACAATGCTCTTTTGTTTAGGCGATATTGAATCTAGAATGTATACCGAGGCCCTTGGACAATTCTCTTACCGTGTTGGTAAGATTACTTGAACTACATATTTCATGCTGTTGCAAGATTCTTCTAAGTCTCCCCGACCTCCGATTGGAAGACAATCCAAGTTGTTCACCTGCTCCTTTCTTTTCTTTTTTTGGTTGCATCTTGTAGGTGCTGGCAACTTCTGCTTGATTCATGTCAGCCTTGTGCCTGTACTAAATGTAGTTGGTGAGCAGGTAAATTTCCAGATTTAAGCTGCTTATCATCTTTTATCCACCTAATAGTACTTTTCATTTGTGTCCAGATATCTGCTATTTACCATCTTTAATCCATCAATTATAATTTTTGGCATATGCAGAAAACAAAACCAACTCAGCACAGCGTTCGTGAACTTCGAAGCCTTGGCTTGAAGCCTGATATCTTAGCTTGTCGTAGCACAACGGTTTGTTTCCCTTAGAATTTCAGCTATGTATTTTGTAAACTTCTTTTTGTCCTTCTGCATTTGGCTTATTCCACTAACTTCTGGTTTCACATCTTGATGATATTTGCAGGTTCTAGATGAAAGTATAAAATCTAAGCTATCACAGTTCTGCCACATACCGGTAATGTTGTAATTTGGACTTTTTGACTTGTACTTTTGCTTAAAACTCTTTCGGAAATTATATGGAAATTAATACCTTGTGTGTTTATCAGGTGGAAAACATTGCGTCAATGTACGATGTTCCTAACATTTGGCACATTCCATTGATTTTAAGAGTAAGTGTTGTGCTTTTATTTGAGGCAACTTGCCATTATTGCTTGTACATCAATCAAGCACATGCTGATGTCTTTTCCTCCTCTGCCAGGATCAGATGGCACATGAAGCAATCCTGAAAGTGCTTAACCTTCTAGTAATTCTGCTGCTCTTATCAGTTTTGCTTGTCCTTTCTTATTCCCATATTTCTTACACTGTCTTTTTTCATGTGAAGCGTTTCGAGTTATCAGACTTTAATTTATTTTTTACCTGGGTATTTGCAGCGTGAAAAGGGTACCTAGGTTGGAAGAATGGACGGCAATGACCAAAATTTATGACACGCTGCAAGATCCAGTAAGTCCAATTGATACTTAAGTTCTGGTTATTTGACTTCTCATTCTTTTGTTAGCATTTCTTGACAATTTTCTTAACATAGGAGGTGAGAATAGCGTTGGTAGGGAAATACACGGGACTTTCAGATGCTTACCTTTCTGTTGTGAAGGTAATGGTAGTTTGACTGTTTTAGTAAGTCTGCATGTTGTGAACAACTAGTAGACGTCTTTGTTGTGCATTTGACAACTGTGCCCGTTTCTCTGTAGGCTATTCTCCATGCTGCTGTTGCTTGTCACAAGAAATATGCTGTCGTCTGGGTTGCAGCTGATGAGCTGCTGGAGGAGACAACCAGAATGGAGGTTATTTGTGAATCTAATCCTTATCTTTTCTTATTGCCGGTTGTTTTTAGTTTTTTCAGTTCACTCTATCAGATGGAATATTTTCTTAACTGATTTTGTTGTATCAGGATCCTGAAAAATACGATGCAGCATGGAGTAAACTTAAGGCAAGTGTAGTCTATTTCTAGAAGCAAAATCAATTAAGAAAGGAAGCATTATTGAAAATACTCCAATATCTGAATATTGACTTTGGCATTATACAGGCAGCAGACGGTGTTCTTGTTCCTGGTGGGTTTGGTGACAGAGGAGTTGAGGGCAAAATTCTTGCAGCTAAGTATGCACGAGAAAACAAAGTCCCATACCTGGGGATTTGTCTCGGAATGCAGGTGGCTGTGATTGAGTATGCCCGCACTGTTCTTGGTGTCGAAGATGCAAGCAGTGAAGAGTTTGAGAGTGACGCCAAAAATCCATATGTTGTGTTTATGCCCGAGGTTAGTATCGGCAGAGATCACTATCAATACGACAGAAAGGGAAGTTGAGATTCAATTTCTTATGGATTGTTCCTGAGGCGCATTCAATGTATTTTTTGACAGGGTTCAAAAACGCATATGGGTGCCACAATGAGACTCGGATCAAGGAAGACATATTTCCAAGTACTGGATTGCAAATCTGCGAAATTGTAAGATCTCAAAGAAGAAGCAATGTGTTTTTATGGTTATTGCCTGTGAGATCAGATGAATGTAAATCTAAATTGAAATTTGATTATGTTCTTGGTAATTGGTCAGATATGGAACTCCAAGTTTCATTGAGGAGAGGCATAGACACCGATATGAGGTTTGTAAACTAAGCAATAAGCTGTTCCTGTCTGCACTTTGTTTTCATAATGAGCGAGATAGGTGCGACTCGGTGAGTTTATGGTGGTATTCAATTTTTGTTGCAGGTTAACCCTGAAAAAGTTGATGAACTTGAGGATGCTGGCCTGGTTTTCACAGGCAAAGATGAGAGTGGCCAGCGCATGGAGGTTAGAAGCTCAAGTGGATCTATCATCTATCTCTATTCCCTTTCATATGTCCTCGTCTATTGTGTATAATTTGTTTGAAGTTTATTTTGTTCTGACATGCGTACTCTTTACTTTCAGATTGTAGAAATTCCTACCCATCCCTATTTTGTCGGAGCTCAGTTCCATCCTGAATACAACTCAAGGCCTGGAAAGCCCTCACCATTGTTCACAGGTAGACACAGAACTAAAGGCGCAGTTGCATCGAATCTTCTGTTTTCATTGTTGATGACATATTCGGGAATCTATCAGTTTGCAGCTACTTGACATTACATATGATTGTGCGATATACAGGTCTGATTTTGAACGCAGCTGCACGTTTGGCTTCTCGGTTTCAACTTCCTTCTAGTCCGTCATTACTTGCAAAACTTGGTGGTTTAAAGGATAGCAGGAGAGTAGTACAACAACTCGAATCTCCACTTAGAAAAACTGCTCGACTTGGGTGTGCAGAGTTTGTCAATGGCTCTTGCATCTATAGCAATGGTAACGGCGTCCACTACTGATTAGTGGTTATATTATCAACCGATTCAGAGGTAGCACATATTTCTTTTTGTTAATACATTATCCTTCTTTGATGCTAAGACTTTTGCTTACTGATTTTGATTATCTGTTTGCTTGCTCCTTCGTTTTACCAGGTCGTGGTTTTTTACAGAAGACCCTGAAGATAAACTAAAGAGATACAAGATAGTTGTTGCTTTTTTATGAGAGATTCAACCCAGCTAGATCTTAGAGCTATATGGAAGCATTACTCTCTACGAACGAGGGGAAGGTTTTATCTTTACTTTTTTTTTTTTGTGGTTTGACTTTAAACAAGGGAAAAAAAGATATCTTAGTAATGGAGGGAGGTTAGCCAGCCAGCCAGCTTGGTAATTTTTATCCTGTGATGAGTAAATAGTTTGATTGAAGCAGGATTGCTCTCTCCTCTTGAGGGAGGCATGGAATATGCTTATTTTTACGCAGGATCTACTAGTTTTTTCAACTTTTTTTTTTTCTTTGCTTCTATGTTTTCGTTGTTTCCTTTATCCAAGAAGCAGAAAGGGAGGAGGAACATGAAAGCAGGAAACAGTTTGCTTGCCTTTTGATGCTTTAAACTTAAGAAGATTTGGGACTGTTAATGCTTTGTTTTCGGCGTTTGATGTCTTTCGTTTCAAGTCTGTTCTAGTGTCAAACGAGATTGCTAGCTCTATATAAGCATAACCTGTAAGGCTTTGTAAATACATCTGTAATCAAGTATGGAAAAAAGGAATGTCTTCTTGTACGATTTGGGTCTTCTTTGGATTTCAAATTCTACAATAATATTATCTCTGCGTGTTAAGTGGTAAAGATTGCGTGATTTATTCAAAGTTGAAAAGAAATTGCTACGAGTTGAACAAAAATGTTGAAACTTTGAAAAAGGAAATGGAATTCAGCTTCATAATAATAACACATCTTGCAAAAACAAGACAACCCCAAATGACCATGCGACTTTATCTCATCTTTAAATTAAATGGCATTCTCGCAAGGTTATATGGATAAGGGGAACAGGGATTTCCATATAAAAATTAAGACGAGCCTTGGATATCTTTCACTGTTTCGTACACTGCTGAGAAGTCATTGTCGCCTAACCCCATGCTTCTTGCCTTCTTAAACGCCTAATTCGGCCCCAAAAAGAAAACTCACAGTTAGTACCGGAGATAGGTATTTATCTCAGGTATTTTTACAAATGTAGAATTTTAGCTAGAGTTTCACCTCATTGGCGGCAGCTGCTACAGGCATTGGAACAGCGTTCTCATCTCCAAGTGCAATAGCTAATCTCATATCTTTCTGCTGGTGCTTTAGGGGAAATGCTGGTGGGTAACTGCCCTTGATCATACTTGGTCCTTTCAACTTGAACATTGGATTAGCCATTGCCCCCAAATCCTACCAATATTTGGTGGAGTATAGATTAGTGATTGAAACCAAAACCCATCAATCAGTTCATTTGAGGAGACTGCAGAAAGTCAAGTCGTCTCACCAGCACATCGAGCAGAGTCTTGGGATCAAGTCCACTCTTGCTTGTCAATTCCAGTCCTTCAGCAAAGGCATTCATCATACTGCAACAACGACTTACAACTCATTCATCTCATGGTACACACCAAATTCACAGCAAATGCACCCATTTGGAGCTGAAATGTTAACCAAGGTTGTCTTTTCGTACCTGCCCATGATCATGTTGACCACTAGCTTCATTTTAGCTCCGTTTCCTATCTCACCCATGAAGAATGATTTCTTTCCCAACACATCAAAGGCAGGAAGTATCTCATCATAGAGGGCCTTCATGATTAAAGAAAAAGCCATGTGTTGACATCGAAATAAAAAGGTGCATATACAGTTCATTTATGAAGAGAAAGAAGAACACCATAATCTTCTCCAAGCGGATACATGAGAAAGAACATAAAAAAACCTTGTCTCCAGCAGCCAATATAACTAGCTGGCCATCCTCTGCAGGTTTCTTACTGCCAGAGACAGGAGCCTCGAGGAACCTGCCGCCTTTGGATGCAACAGCCTACAAAAAAATTGTCACTCTTCATGTAACAACCACTGAAAAAGGCAAATGGCAAATGCCATACGTTCAATTTGGATTTTGGGAAAACCTACTAGCATTAAGATACAATTTTTCAGCACAAATGTAGGTGAATGAAATAAAATATATGCATGCTAGGAACAACTATTTGGAATTCAACCTCACTGATTTTCTTTGATGTCTCAGCATCCACAGTTGACATGTCAATGTAACACTTTTCATTAGAGATATGCTCCAACACCCCATTTTTGTCCAAAACCACCTGAATGAATTGGTAAGATTCAGTAACGAAAATTCTATGGAATACAACACAGGCTTGAATAACATAATAGTGCTTTGTACTAACCGAAAGAGCAGCTGCTGGATCTGACAACATGGCAATAGTGTACTTGCACTTCTTAATCACATTAGCTGGGGTTTGTCCAACAGAAGCCCCATGTTCTACAAGTTCATCGCACTGCAAATACAAGCAGTTTGAAAAAGAGGACTACATGTATATGATTTTGATAATATGATCCTTCTGTAGCAAAAAAAAAAAAAATTGGCATCCCAATCCCAAGAAATCTACAAGTAAGGTGCAACTAGTTTGCTCATAACATCACACTCCTGATTATTGAACTTCACAACAACAGTCATATTCCAGCTAATAACTAAAAGCATTGGTTTTGAATGTGTTGAGTACAAGAAACAGAACTTATCAACCTAATTTCACAATCAATATTATGCTAGTCACATTGCAGCATTTACAACAGTCATGTTGACTGTAGTTTTGACTGCTGATACTATATTTCTCACTATGGTTTTCGATGTGCACATGCACGCCCATTAATTCTGTTCAAGTGCACATTCATCATGCGTACAAAAGTTACAGAGCAGCCAATTTTACCATGTCTTCAACTTAAGATATACCCCCACTGCTATGATTTTATATGAAGGACAAAATATCACAATACAACAGTATTTTTTCAGTGATTATTAGATTTAGTCCCTGAGAATTTCACTAACTGAAGCACTACCCTATACATCCAAAGAGACTAGCCACACCACATAAATTGCAAAGAAAGGCTACAGTCACGAGAAATTGCCTGTAACTGATAGCTTTGAAAATCATAATATACATCCAAGTCAACGAGAAAGGGAGAGAAGCAGAAGCTAACTTAATTTATCTTAACAGCAGAGGTGAATACAGGAGTAGGTAGGTGAAAGAGAAGGACCTTGGAAAGTGTCCTGTTCCATACGGTAACCTTGAACCCATTGCGAAGCAAATTCATCGCCATGGCTTTGCCCATAATACCTAGCCCCAGGAAACCTACCTCCATTCTTCTTCCTCTCTCTGGGTTTTCTTTTTGTCTTTTTTCCACTACTCCTAGCTGGCTCTCAGCTTCCCGATTAGCAACTCCTGTCATTTTTTCCACAACAAACAATATATAACAGAATCAAGCCCAGAATCGTAATCTTCACAAATCACACTAACAAAGAGAACGGCATGACGAATTTCTGAATCAATGCTGTAATCACAGTTGGAGTGCCCCAAAAACAGATGGAGAGCACGATAAAGAATTCAATCAATAATTATCGATGTTGCTGAAATGGATAAAAGTCGATCAAATGGAACAAAGTCAGTCGATACCCAGATCCAGATTCTGCAGTGTAGTTGCTCTGTGATTAGATTAGGTCTGCTAGTTCGATGCTTGTCCACTGTCCACCTCACTCAACCGCTCTTACCCTCTTACTTGTGCTCGGGATCAACTTCTCCGAAGTTAGTGGCTTGCTGCTTTCCTTGCTCTACTGCTACTGGAGAAGACCACAGGCCACACAAATATGAGCAAGTTAAACTTTCGAGTGATCATATCATTCAGGCCTCACTTTTCTCAGCAAGTCTTTTCGACAGCATTTGGGCCTTAATTTGTAGGCAGAACAACGTTGGGGCTTTTGATGGCGATGGTGCAGATGGTGGGTACAAAGTTACTGCAAGGCCTTAATTGCTAATGATTGACCCAACTCATGTAAATCTTGAGAAGTCCAGAAACCTCGATCCCTAATCCAATTTTTGTTTTTGAAAACAAACCCCAATCAGATTTTGTATCACAAGAAAGCTCAGATGCACACCATCTGCACTATTTAAATGAATATTTCTGGTTATTAGCTAACTGATCTACCAATTTTTTTTCCATCAACCAATTTTAATGAAACCTTACACATTTTAATTTTCCAATTAAAGTTCAATAATACTTGGCTAAACCTTATTAAACCACATGCACTCCGTAGGATGCAAGTGACGAATTTTAAAGTGATAAGAATTGTGCATCGATATTTTGGATTTATCCAAAAACTTAATTAACCGATTTTGTTTTTTGAATTTTTAACTGAATTTTTGAACTAAATTGAAAATTCCGGTTAACCGATATTAATTATAATTTGGTTTGGATTTAGTTTTGGTTTTGACTTTGTCTAATTCGGTTAACCGAATTATCCAATTTTTCTTTACAAAAGAATATTCTATTTTCTAATTCTAGTATTTAGTGACAAATAGGCAAACGCAAACCCTAAATTTTGATAAGTTGAAATCCAAACTAGCTAAAATTTGGATTTCAGTTTAGATTTCGGATTTTCACTTAAAAAAATTTAGATTTCGGATAATTTGGATAATAGTTAATTTAGTCTTAATTTAGATAATTCGGTTTTTAATCGAAATAACCGAGTACATAAATACATTTAAATAATAAAGTTTGTTTACCTACAAATAAAAAAAAGTAAAAATTTGACCAATCCAATTTCCAAGAGGACATAATCTGGGAAAGACAAAAAGACAATAGAGGATTTTTTATTGTTACTGATGGAGTGGAAGACAACTAATTAAGTTCCCAACCTTTAATTGTCTCACATTAATTTTCAAGCGTGATGAATTAATCTCACCAAAGGGTACAAGTGAAGCGTCGATCGTGCACGACCGTCTATAGCCATAGTTTCTAGCTGATTCTTTCTTATTTCTCCGTTCGGGACATGATATATATACAAGAAGTTTATAAAGAGAGGTTGGCACGGGACGATCGACTTGCGTAGACAACACTAAAACTTTGCGGTTTCTGCTTCTCTTTTTCTGCAGGTAATCCCCTAACACATACGATGAAGATTTATGTATTTTTTTTTCTCTTCTTCCCTCAACACCATAACGTTAAGCTTTGTTTTCCAGATTCTCGGGATATGGAGTCAGACTACTCAAACCATTGTAACATTCCACCAGATGTATTTGCAATTATACTCTCCTATCTCCCAGTTAAATTACTTCTTCGGTTCAGATCAGTCTCCAAGGACTGGAAATCGATAATTGACAATCCGGACTCAGCCACTACGCCAATAATCACAAGGATTCCCATCTCCTTGTACTTGAGAAAAGCTGGGAACTTGGTGTTCTTAGGGCTCGGTTGTTCAGTCACTGCACTGAAACTGACTCATACCAACAAACCTTAGGATTCTCTGCTCCAGTACCGGAAAATGCTGACATACTTACATCACCCGTAATTGCTGGCAATATTGATGGACTTCTCCTCGTGCAAAGGGAACGAGGCACATGGAATCTGGGTGATGTTTATTTATGGAACCCTTCCATAAGGAAAAAATTACTCCTTCCACCACCACCATCAAAGCCATATCCAATCGACTTATGTCTTGGGTTTGATCCTTCGACTAATGATTACAAAGTAGTGAGTTGCGGACCCATGGGTACTTATGATATCTTCTCACTAAAAACTGGTGTGTGGAGGTATTGTTGTGGTGATGGGAGCAAGAGACACCCTCTACTTGGTTCGGTTAAGAAGAAGGTGTCGTATGGTGAATCTGTGCACTGGGTTGGGAAAGGAATTGATGAAAATGATGATATATGGGAATGGGGAGTAACTGAATGTTGTAAAGAATTCATTTCATTTAATATGGTGTCTGAGACATTTTCATATATTCAACTTCCATATGAGTCGTACACATGCTTTGAAAATAGAACGGAGGCAGTAGTTATTGTGTCTGGATCGCTGCTTGGATTACTAACATCTCGTAATGGTGTTGCTGACATCTGGGTGCTGGAGAGGGACCAATCTTGGAGCAAAAGATTCACATTTGACTTTATGTGGAGCAAAAGATTCGCATTTGACTTTATGTGGAGCTTGAATAGTCAGCTGGTTTATCTTAATAAGGATGGAGTGTTAATTTGGAGTTTTGGTAGTATGGGTGAGACAACTATATGTGCTCATGATATACACACTGGATTGAAAAAAGTAGTAGCATTGTGTCCCGAGTGGTATCCGTTTTACTTAGAGGGTTATGTCGATAGTTTGGTGCTATTGACTCAAGAGAAGTGTTAACCCGAGACAAAGCTCCTAGATCCGCCAGAAGCAGGGGTGCTCTCATAATGTATGTTTACCTACTTACATGGAACAGGACCTCACAAAATTTGAGGTCCATTTTTTTGGGAGGTTTCTATTTTTCTTTTCTTTTAAAAAAAAGGAAATATTTATACCAACAAATACATAATAATAAATTATATCTTAAAGATGATTAAACTTTAGAAAATAAAAAAGTAAATTACTTACTATATGGGAAATTTTTTGCTTTAATTAAAAAGAATTATTTAGTTTATAATGATTTGTTAAATAAAATCTAATTTAATTTATATAAGACTTAATTTTAAATATTTAATATAAGCCTACAATTTGACCGGTTCTTTTTATTAGATCATTCAATCATCTCTGGTTGGTGATCAAAAGACCATTGCATCCTTCAAAAAGCATCCCATTGTCAAAAGAGCATATGTGATACCTCATGAAAATCCATCATAAATTTTAAGATGGAAATTTAACAGAGCCAGACACATGATGACATTGATGAGGCTCTTTCGATAAAGATATCCGTGATCAGGAGATTCTACGTGGTCATTGGAATGCCAGTTGTTCATGGGAACACATGTGAGGAAGATCAATCAAAGTGAAGATGTTACGTTTTTCGTTTCCACAAAAAAATAATTAAGCTGCATGTTTCTCATTGTATTTATAATTCTAACAACTTATTAGAAGTAACTGTTTCATGTGAGAGTTGTATTTAAAGGGCTGGTGTACTTTCTTGTCAGTTCTCCAAAAAAATGATAAGAAAGGAAACAAAAGCTTGATCGATTCACATTAAGGTCACGTTCGATACCTGCCGGGAATTTTCCAAACGCAGCAATTTGCTGCTTTTCCATAGATGTTGGTATGGTTAACCAATGTGGGTTAGCCATGTCAGCTTTTGGTGAGCCATAATAATTAAGAGAGCAATTATTACTTGACACTTGTCATGTATTCTTTTAAGAACACATTAATGCTGAAATCGTAGATATCGAACACTGCCTAAAGTTATGAGAAAGAACCTCTCGTGTTATTTTCACATTATTGACAACATTTTAATGTATATAGAGATGGCTATATTTCTATATACTTATTAAAGAGGTTCCAAGTTCAATTCATCACTGTAGGAAATATATATAAAATATAAGGGTATTTTGGTAAATAGACACTCAAGGGCTATTTTGATAATGTCATGAGTAAGTTCCGTTTGGATTAAGAAAGGGTAGTTAATTTATTTTGTGAAAGGATCATGGCCCGTAGAAGAGGCGCTAATAGAGCAGACAAGTTGTCAAAAAGGTCTACCTTGAGTAATAGAGTAAATGGACAGTATTCTCATCCATTGACAAAAGGGATCGTTGATCAAAAGATCAGAAGCATTCTTAAGAAAGTGAATGCTAGTGTCCCTATCTGGGGTATGTATGTAGAAGAATAAATAGTCTTCTTCTAAGCTTGTGTAGCATTGTACTTTTGTAGTACTTCTAAGCTTGTGTAGCATTGTACTTATGTAGTACTTCTAAGCTTGTGTAGCACTGAACTTATGAAGTATGAAATTAAGATTGAATAAAGTCCATGTTACTCTTTGATGACAAAGTTCAATAGCTGGGATATATTATCCCAGTGGGAGCCTCATGTGTTGAACTAATCGTTTAATTATTTGTTTGATTTCAAGTGTTTGGGATTGATTATGAGCCATATGCTTGTTTTTGTTCTGAATGCTTATTTGATGATTTTTGATTAAATTTTTAGATTTTTGTAAGTTACATGATGCTTCCAAAATTTGATGTATGTTCTATTCTTCTTCAATGAAAATAGAACTAGTGGAAATAATGGAAATTGAGTGGCATAGTTGCCGAGTTGAACATGAAGGTCCAACTTCTTAAGCATTGTAATAAAATTTGGAGTCCTAAGGTCTAACATACGTTGGAAGACCAAGACCTTCTTGTGTTGCTATCAATAACTATGTCCTAGTCAAAAGTGCAACCTACAGGTTTTGTGTAAACCTTATACGTCATATATATATATATGGACAATTTATGAGAGATTTCTCATAGGAACATGTGAATGTCTTGTACATGTGTTGTACATAATCTTAGTGATATTATGACATTATCGAGTTATAATTCCAATTTCTGGATTATAGACTCTGCAGTCGCACAATACATAGTGTGATCATGCTTACTCATCAAGTTTTGTCACATACTGAAGGGAACAACCTTGTAAATTGAATCTCTCCAGTGGGAGAAATGTAGGAGAAATTCAAATCTACAATTTTTGGTTCCTAATATGCTGATTAAACTTGAGGGTAGTTCATTCAATATTATAGTTAAGCTCTTAAACTTAACTTTATGTTCCGGGAATAAATGAATTGGACAAGGCAAATATAATTCTATGAAATTGTCCAATTTTATATTCTGACGACAATATTATTTTATTTCTTCATCTTATGTCATGAGCAATTTTACTTTTAATTTTAAAAGGGTATGCACCCCAGGGACATTAGTTTTGAAACAAATTAATCATTTATTCGGATAAAATATCCGAATCTAAATGATAACCTGTTAATCATGTTTGACAGGAAAGTAACACGTGAGTCATTTTTGATAAGGCTCAATGAGCTACTTACCTTTGTGGTAAACACACACTCTAAACAATATGGGCCAATGAATGTATGAGTAAGGTTTAAGCCCAGTACCATTACATTCATTGATGATTATGCAATATAAGGTTATAGATACCTTGCAATGTTTTGCAAGTTTGTGATTCTTGTAGAACATTAGCTAGCAAGTTTGTGACTCTTGTAGAACATTAGCAAGATCTAAAAGTTAAGGCTTTAAGATCATCGCGTAAAGAAATCTTCTCAATGATTTCTACTATTTAGTAAAGAAAAGGATATAGTTCATTAGTTGGATACTCCTTACACCATAAGACAATCATGGATAATGTTAGATCTATGATGTCTTGTGCAAATTTCCTTTATTAGGAAGATCTTTTACTAATCATGATTTATGTGTTGAATCATGTTTCTTCAAAATTGATCTCTAATATCCAGCATGAACTATGAGAAAGAGATACTATGATCATCTTTGTTCATGGCTGGTTTGTCTACATCAAGGATTATGTTTCTATAAAGGATCATGATAAGAATAAAAGAGATCGGTTCTAAACATGTCACATTCTTTGGAAGTGTAAAATTTCATGGTGTCACCAGTGGATCAAGTTTATGAACTTGATTCTTCTGCTAAAATATTTGTTCTTCATTATATTGGAATAATTTTATAACAGTTTCTCCCACTCTTTCAAACTAGTGATGAGAGAACTAGGTATATAAAGGTATTACCACCTTCAACTTGGAAAAGTGGGAGATGATGAATATCAAAAATGGTTATATGGTATTAAGGAATGTTAAGCAGATATGGTGATAGCCAAGGAAGATACTGAATAGAACACTTCCTCTTTCCATTTCAGTGTCATGGATGAAGAGGAACCTAGTAAATATTCATTATCTTCTATTGGTACCTAAAAGTTAAGAGAGAAAACTTACCTTTTACAATGAACTGGAATATATAATAACCAACTGAGTTTGAAGCCCATCTGTTTCAACTCAGGAATGAATGGTTCTATATACATACAAAGGCTTGTTGCCTAGAAAGGCATGTTGCCTAAGGCTACACCCATAAAAGGAGAATCAGATATGATGACATTTTTCCAATGGTTCATATTGGAATGATTCACCTTAGGTTAGCTATCTTGGCTCATATGGATCAAGAGTTGTATTAAATGGGTATTGGAAACTATTTTTTCCTCAATAAAGAACATGAGGAAGAAATTTTCTCATAATCCTCAAGGCTTTAAGCTGGTAGGAATGAGAAGAGGGTGTGTCAACTTCTCAAATCCAATCCAATGTATGGTCTCAAACAAAATATTAAAATTACATAAATTCATGGTAAAACATGAATGTGTAATGTTTTAAGAAGATCATTATTTTAAGAAGACCGTTGTGTTTATATGAAACACACATTCACATAGTTTTAATCTATTAAGATTATATGTGGATGACATTTTGATAGCTACAAATAATAAGTCTCTTCATCTTGAATCAGAGAAGAGTCTTAAATATATATGAGATGACAAACATGGGTAAGACAAGCTATGTACATGGTGTTACAAACAACTACTAGGTTGAACCGAGAGAATTATAATTCTCAAGAATGGTTAATTGCATAAATTGTAAATGTAACACCCCTCTCGGTACTAATGTAATAATCACTCACGCAGCATTAATAAACAACGTCTCACAGCGGAAGTCTCACCTCAATTAAATCTCACTCGGGTGTCACATGCCATTACTCGCCCATACGAGTAAAGAAGCAGAAGTAATTTAAATACGAAACAACACTGGTAAATAATACATATCCGCAGTGATAACGAGATACTAACCTATACATCAATCTAATCAACTGTAACTTTAACGACAAGTGAGCGTCTAGGTATTCCCAAATGTTTACAACGTTGTTAACTCATTAACTCGTACTCATCTTAATACAACACTAAGTCTCGTGCGGTAATTAAAATCCTAACTACCCGGGTCCCGCTCTTTGGCTCCTACGATAATCAACACCTGCAGCAATGCCATAAAGGCTCAGCGATTAACGCTGAGTATGCCGAGCCTGGACCCTATTGGTCACTTAATAGTTATGGTCACCATTATTAAGTTCGTTACATGCTTTACCGGTGTACAGGTAAATGAAAGCAGTAAACACACGGATGGCGGTAAATAAACAGTTAAGGCAGGCACTATATTCCACACACATCAGCACACATCACAATGAATCACAACATCAATGAACGAGTAGCCGTTAGTAACGGTCTGTTATTCAGTTAATCACACGACCCCCCGGGTTCCCACATACCTTTACACATTTTTGTTAGCACTGTCGGGAGTCAAGTTAGGACATTCCGAAATAACCTCACTTGGACGGTAGTCCCATATGCCACGAGGTGCTCACTTTGCCTTTTTAAAAACGTCCATATTTTACCTTTTTCAAGGCGCCCATGTTATCACCATACCTGTCGATCTATCTAGGCTCGATCAGGTTAAACCAGAGTAAGCCCGATCCGGGTTAACTCAAGAGATCTCAACGCGCGACCAGTAGCCAATGACTAACTGGATTAAGGTAAACCGTCCACATTTATCCACACTCCACTATTGACTTAGTTAGTCAGTTAAACCGTTACAGTTTCAAATATGGAGAACACCATTTGTTTGTTGGCTGCCCTATGGGTCTTACGCATGCCTAGAATCATTCTAGGTAGTATTCATGTTCGAGTCAAAGCTCTAGAGATCGACGATGTCGTATCTCGTCCCTAAGTATTTTACTTAGGTTAGTATACATATACAGTCATAATATTAAGTGTGTTACATCCATTAAAAACAATCATAACACATTAAATGCATATGTGTTTTATATAAGTCGATCTATAGTTGACGTAGTATTAGTCCCGTAAGACGTTCGCGCATAATTAAATAATGCGAAAAGATAAACAATTAACATTCCATAACACACATCCATACACACATACATACATGCCTCACACTCGTTATATAGCACACATATCCGAGCCCGAGGAAGTCCTCAGGACATCTCGGATTAGACCCCTTTACATACCGTTCACCAAGACCTAGGTTGCGCAGTAGACCACTAGCTCGTCGGGCGCCTTCGTCGGTGATACGGTCTAAACATCTAACACAACATAAGTCAATCCACATGACTTAGTTAAGTTCGGTAAATCCGAACAACACAAATAATCCCGACATTTCATCCCCGGATTTCAACAGTTATTTGTTAAAGCGCCGTATACGAACTCGTCAGTCGTAATACGCATTAATTATCAATGCCCCGGTTTATTTAAAAGAGTCGGTTATAAAAACGTCTTAGTTGAAGCGTTTTTAAATGTTAAGATTTATTCCTTATTTTTACGAGTATACGAATACATATTCTTGTTAATACTTAAGCATCAATTTAATCACTCGGGTTCGGTACACGAGTATACATTTATAATATATAGTTGCATGTGTGCATGCAACGTTAATTCGCATCGCATTTTATGCTCATGCATTAATGTTATATGGCATTAATATGTAGCCATTTTATATTGCACCATATATTATACATTTCATACTCATCTTAATAAACTATACTTTAATCTTGTAATTGTATGACTTATAGTATTTATTTATACTAATGTCTTAACACTTGCCGTTTATCATTACATGACATGAAAACCATATTGTATATTTTAATTATACTATATATATATATATATATATTATATATACATGCACATGTTAATTTCGGTTATATGATATATTATATATATATATTGTTATTTGATCTAGTCACATAATAATAGTTGCATGTATTCATGCACTATATTATATAGTTCCAACTTTACCATTTAATTAATATGTATATATTCTTAACATATGCTTGCGCATTTATTTATATTCACTTATACATTAATATTTCATGAGTTATACCCACATATCATGTGTTACATTATTATCTTCGTATGTAAGATGATTATTTCCATTTGTTGTATTATTTTATGCAACTCATATTAAGAACTTATCTTAATATTATGTAACATTTCATTACATGTATTATAGTTTCCCAAGGTTTATTTAAATACCAACCTTAGTTTATAAATTCCATTTCTCGTTAATTGTCACATTATTTCATGTGAATATTATTAATGATAATTATTTCATTTAATCACATTAATACTATATAATATCTATAGTATTTATAACATTGTGAACCATAGTTTATAAATTCATTTCTTGCATGTTATGCATGCGGTTTTAATGTATAGTTTTATAAACTATGTTCTGACCACATAAAACCATACAATGTCACACTTATCTTATACCATATAATATGATATTTTTATATCTCACTTAACATTATAATATATAGTTTTGAAAATCACTTAACTAGTTGTCGCATGGGCATATATGTTATATATTTAATATTTCTACATTCTCCATAGTTTTCATTAATTAAAATATAACCACACATTAATATACCAAGTTATAAATATCATATTTTATAACATTTAAACTTTATAACACATTATAACCTATAGTTTTTTCTAAAATTTGAAATCATTGCCGAGAGACATTATGTCTACAAGTTCAAATTTTATAACTCCTCTTATTCTTTCTTTATTACAAATACACCACTTACTTTATAACATATCATATATATCATATGTTATATCCTTTAAACTTTAAAATAATTATATCATATAGTTTTACAAACTTAAGAATTTTGAACAGCCCTATGCTGTTTTGATTTATTTCTTTCCAGCACCATATATTTTCTATGTTTGCACATTTAACCCACATATTACATAATGTTACAAATAGGTTATAATATATAGTATTAATGTTTATCATTTTGTATAACCTATTGTTTTATATTCCATTAATTCTGAACAGACCCCTAATTGTTTTAAATTCCTTTTTCACCCCCAATAACTTTCCTTATTACATATTAGCCACACTTTATATAATATACTTTGTAAATGTAACAAAACTATATGTTATACACTTTTATTTATAAAATCATTTATATAACTCCAAAAATTCCCAACCTTTATATTAATGATATAAACTATAGTATTAACCATATTAACCCATAAATTTCGGTAATTACCTTTTGTACCCCATTATTTTTATAAATTCAACTTTTAACTTATAATGTTAATATATAATCATAGTTAAATTACTTATGTTATAAATTTTGGTCAAGGCTTTTATCTTGGTCAATGTTGACCCATTTACTACTAGTTTGACCATAGGTTTACTTAATTCGGGTTTTGACCAGAATTTTCTTAAAATTACCAATTGACCCCAAACTTTATAAAACTTAACAAAATTCATAAAATAACTATTTTAATATTTAGTTTTCGGCTTAATTAATATTCAACCTCTAAAATCTATTTAAATTGCAAATCAACCCCAAATTTGTAATGCCCAACCTTAATCCGGAAATTTTTGCGCGGAAGCGAGACCCCAAGGCTCTTACGGATTATTAGGCCATAAGACCAATTAGGCATCACCGGCGTTGGGTCCAAAGACCCAACCGCCATTTCTCAGTGCAGATGGAACACCATCCACTTAGCCACAACAAGAGTCGAGAGTGGACTTAATCCTCCAACGACAAGTTCCTTCACTGACTCACATTCCCGTGGCCCAAATGCCTCGGTCGAATGCCAGGCTGCAGCTTAGACTGAGTCAACTCCGTCCCTCTCCCTGCAGCCCGAGTACATGTGCGTCCTTAGCGGCCGCACTCATCCTCGGCACCGTCGGGCCTCCAACAGTCCACAGCCAAACCCCAACTAGTACGAGTCAGTGAAGGAACTTGTCGTTGGGAGGATTAAGTCCACTCTCGACTCTTGCTTGTGGCTAAGTGGATGGTTGTTCCATCTGCACTGAGAAATAGGCTGGTTGGGTCTTTGGACCCAACGCCGGTGATGCCTAATTGGTCTTATGGCCTAATCCGTAAGAGTCCTTGGGGTCTCGCTTCCGCGCAAAAATTTCCGGATTAAGGCTTACAGTATATTTTTATTTTGTTTTAAATCCATTTTTACTTAATAACAATTAAATTAAATGGCCTAAAGCATGGCCCTATTACAACACATAACATATTATAAATGTTACATATAAATGTCATCAAATACTATATTGTTACGGCTTATTATATAGTTTTCTCCTAAGGTTTTCTAAAATTTATTTAATTAATTCCTATGACATAATATGTCATTTAAACCTTGTATTACCAACTAAAAATGTTATAAAACATTATAATACATAGTTAAGCTATTTTGAGCTTTATTCATTCACGGTTTCCATTTTACATAAATTAATAACATAAAAACTATATAGTATACTAGGTTTAGTATACTTACAATGTTTTCAAGCAAATCCAAGCAGCCAAAGTCTCCAAATGCTCACGGCTGATTTGGATAAAATTTCTTAAGTTAGTTTTTAACATAACTAACACATAAGCTTAATAATATAGTATTTAGAGGTTGGTTTATGCTTACTTTGCTAGCTTTTAATCACACCCTTGGCTTCTGAAAATTTTATAGAATTTTCCCCAAGGTTAGAACACCCTTGCGCCAGCATTTATGCAAGAAAAACAACCTTGTATTAGTCTTATAATATAAGGGTCATTAAAGAGTTACTTTGAGTTTAATTAAGCATGTCATTTACCTTAATTTGTAGGCTTGAGTTGGGTGGTTTACGCCTGCATTTTTAGAGGCAATCTAGGTGTTAAAAACACCATCTATCCCAGCACGTAAACCGGTAGCATAGTGAAGGGAAAAGTGGTAGAAATTTTTGCCGAAAGTCACCAAAAAAGAAGTTCTTGCTTGGATCTTGAAGACTTGAATGTTCCAGCTGAACAAGCATGCAAAAAAAAAGTGGAAATAAGCTGAAGGAACAATGAGCAAAAACCAGAACCAAGGAGGAAGAAGATGTGCTAGGTTTGGTCTTACCATATAAATTCCTCACATTTCTTCCCCCTTGTTTTTGAGTTCCCAGCCGAGAATCCCTCATCCCAAGAGCACCAAAATCATCTAGAAATATGGATGGAAATGAGGTTTAGTTGACAGCAATGGAAAGAGGGGAAGATTGTGAAGAGAATGAGCACAAAAGAGCACCAAGAACTTACCTATATTAAGCTGGGTTCTTCAATGGAGTTGGTTGTGCTCACGGTGGAGAAGGAAGAAAAGAGAGAATGAGGATGGGTATTCTCGGTTGGAAGGGAGTAAATGCGGCAAGAAAAGAAATTTTGACTTATAAGGGAAATGTGTCATAACTAGTAGATAAGTTAGACGACCCAAGTAGGTATTTTTTTTGAGTTTCCTTCCGGTGGAGGAAAGGTCCCTGTACGGTGGCAATGCAGATTTAACGTGGGAAACGGGGTGGCTTAACGACATGTTAGGTGTAGATGTGTCATAAAAGCATATATTTATAATATAGTGTTTGATAACTCTTTGGCAGGACTTTAAGTCTGCTAATGGATAAGAATGATTCAATAGGCAGGCGGAGGTAAGATAGTCAAGGTGGGAAAGTAAGATTGTTTAATTAATGTTACAAAAGTACTTATCATTACTTTATTAAAGCTAACATGGTGAGTCACATTTATTTGAGTGGTGAGGCCGGATACATGCAAGGAGACAGCCTTCATTAATCGGCAATGAATGGTCAAGGGTCAAAGGAGAATAATTGACCATTGACTATATTAAGGAATTTCATGTTATAACGGTACTATTCACAATCAAGGCGCATATTTTTGATTTTTTTGAAAAATTTGGATTATACATTCTAATGTGATACATCATGTCACATTAGTATGTTTAAGGGTATTCAAGACCCTAAAATCAAACAAAACTCATTTTGAAGACAATCTCACAAAAATGTGCTTTAAGGAAGCTTAGTGCACATTTTGTGTAAAAACTTGTTTTTGAGCTTGGTTTTCTTTGGTAATTGATTAATTACGCCCATTACATGATTACTAAGCTTAGGAATTTGATTTGGAATCAAACGGAGGTCACATGACCTTTAAAGCTTGTTTAGAGCACATTTTGCTCTAAGTGACTTTTAAGCATGTTAATGCTTGTTATTGATGTTGGAGTGTTGTACAATAGCTTCATTACGTTCATTAATGTGTTAATATAATTAGGACAAAATTTTAGGTCCTAAGGAGTTCATTTGGGTATATATTTACCCTAAATGGTCAAATGGTGCAATATTTGCTTTATGTTGACCATTATTGTTTTTAAAATGGTTTTAAGGCAGGTTTGGGCCTTAATTAAATTTATTAAATGTTTAATTTAATTAGGGGTATTTCAGTAAACCCGTAGATAGACCTATTAGTATGTGATATCATCAAGTACGTTGATGTATCTCAAGACTCTCTCTTTCTCTCTCTCTCTCTCTCTCTTTATATATGTATATAAGGTGATGTAACTCTCTCTCTCTCTATATATATATATAAGGTGATGTATATAGGATGTAAAGGGTGCCCTAATCTAGTGCAATTG
>CM041779.1:183742005-183870597 GCA_023374045.1 Limonium bicolor | reverse complement strand
CAGGTAATAACTGAAACCTTTAATCCTTGAAGAGCATGACTAAGTATTAAGGTAATTGTATGAATGGGAGTATGAATGCGTAAGTACTTGAAGTATGAAGTTGAGCATGAGTAAGTAATATGGAAGTATGTATTGAGCATGAAATGAATTAGTAAGCCTAGAACTCACACTAGACGAAATTTACCACCTTAGGGAAATTCCTTATCTGTTACCCAATACCTTCAAACTAACCTCATGAAGAGACCGACATCGCCACTCACCACTTCGACAACAATCAGTGTCAGGTCATCCGCCCAGGTATGATCTTATTAAAAGGATACCTGACACCCGAAGCACAAGTTTCAATCATCCGACGATGCAACGAGTTAGGAATGGGTCCAGGTGGATTTTATACACCCGAATTCCCCGGTGGAGCAACAATGAAGCTGAAGATGATGTGCTTGGGAAAGGATTGGAACCCTTATACCAAGACATACCAAACAACGCGATCAGGAGACGGAGCCACACCTCCATCAATACCCCCAGAATTCCAAACGCTTGTCACACAAGCTATGGAAATCGCACAACAATGTGAAGATGAACCAATCCCTGCACTTGAAGTAGACCTCTGTATCGTCAACTTCTATGAGAAAGAAGGACGACTTGGCTTACACCAAGACAAGGACGAGACAACGGAATCTCTTGAACTAGGAGTGCCCATAGTGTCTTGGTCCATTGGTGATGACGCCGTATTTTTGTATAGCGAGCAGAAGCGTGTGGACCTCGCAGAGAAACTGGTATTGAGATCAGGAGATGTTCTAATCATGGGTGGAGAATCAAGGTTGCTGTATCACGGGTTCCAGAAGATCAAGTTGAATACGGCACCACCGGCAATAGTCAATGCCACACACATGAAACCCGGACGCCTGAACCTTACCTTTAGAAAGTTTTAATCTTGTAGTAGCATGTAATCCAGTAGTAACGTGTATTAGAGACACAGCATGTATGATGGTTGGTTATTCAATAAAAGCAGTGTTTGTTATTAAATTACACTTGCATTCCGCCATCTTTACTTATAATCTCATGAATCAATAGGTTGTGGACTCGGTACCGAAGGTAACCTGAGCATCCTCACCGAAGAACAAGCCGGCAAAAGCGGCACCATCCTAACGGGAACATTCCCGGTAAACGGCATCGAAGCCTCAGTATTATTCGACTCCGGCGCCTCTCGCACCTTTGTATCGCCATCTTTCGCTACAAGGTTGGGGCTAGACGCAGATGCGCTACCAAATTTCTTGGTTACTCTCCCGTCGAAGGAGCGAATAAAATGCATTACGTATTACCACACCGCCACAATTCAAATCAAAGGCGAAGCGTTTCCCATCTCCTTCATTGAATTCAACGGGTTGGGATTCGACTTAATAATTGGAATGAACTGGTTGGAGCGGCACAAGGGGAGAATCCTATGCGCCGAGCACCGATTGCTGCTCAAGAGTCCATCTGGGGTCACTGTTTCATACCGCCAGAGACCGAGAGAGCCTTCAACTACAGTCATCTCCGCTATGGCAATGTACCAGGAGCTCAGAAAAGGACATGAAGTGCATTTATGCCATGTGCAAGATCTGGAGAGAGATCCAGAATTCAGTGATGTTGTGACCGTAGTCTCAGAATTCCCTGATGTATTTACGAAACGTCTTTGCTTGATGAATTTACGAGTTAGCAACGCCTTTGGCTTGCAAGTGTTAGCCCTTGGGGTGCACAAATGTATTGATTGTAATGTGGTTAGTTATCGAGTAATGAAGAGACGGACGGTAATACCGATGTCTAGTGGTGATGCGGGCCAAGAAGCTGGCCAGGGGCACAAAGGCCCGGGAATATTACTCCCGTATGGACCAGCTGAGAGCTCAGTCAGGAGGAGACATACGAACGTCGTGAGTACATTGGCGACAGTCCGCTTTCATGTGGAAGTCCGGTATGGACAACCGCCGACAGTACCCCTCCCGCCACAACCCACCGAGTTTAATACTACTGAGAAATACAATCCCCGAATATAGGGAAGAGGGATACTAAGCCCAACAGACCGTCTAAACGCTTTTGTACTGAATGAATAAAAGTCTTACTCTTATAACGATAATAAAAACTCAATACCATACCTCCCTTAACGACCAAGCATTGTAACGATAGGCACCGCCAGAGGCGAGCGCCACTACTACTGTAACATCGTAGAAGGATCTCCCAAGATATCAGGGAAAGTGGATTGGGAGCATCCTAAGCTCCGCGAGACCGTCGCCCGTAATGGGGACCTTAAACTACCATGCCATTGTATTGAAATAGCAAATAATAAACTGAGACTACATTGAGAGTGTGGAGAATTTTGTAAGTCCACTCGTCCTGTCATATTCGAATTCCAGTCCAAATCTTGTGTCACACAACACTGTAAAACTAGAACCTTGTTGTGACGACACCTATGGAGAAACAAATTCCGAGCGTTTAGCTACCATAAATCTAATGTGAGGTAGAACTCGAATATTCTAATAACAATGTGGTCAGGAAAATTTTCCAATCCAAATACCGTCTTTTTAGGAACAATCGTTCTAACGGTACTTGAGCAACCAATGCGGTAGTAAGAAAGACGATCTGAAACCGACAATCCCACTTACATGGCGCGCTTGCTGTAATACCCCAAATTTCTAAACTGTGATTAGGGCCTTACTAATTGTAAACCTCAGGAAACCCTAATTTCTAAAGATAGAGAAGGTTATAATTAGTTGGAGGTGCTTGGTGAACATAGGAACCTTAGTTTCCGAGTATCACCAGGTAAACCTTAGTTTCGCAGGATTCCTGAAATTTCCGAAATTACTAAATTCCTTAGGAACTGAGAGTGGTTATCAACCCTAGGAAGAGTGTCAGATACTTTTGAGAGTGTTTTGAGGGAAGAAACAACATAGCAATCTTTCTTTCTTTTAATATAAGACATCCAGTTACATTTTTCAGTATTTAGTGGTTCTGGGCAAACGAGGCTTCGGGAGAGCTCAGAAATGACCCGAGGAAATTCCTGAAACTTGAAATACCCCGTAATTAAAAATAGTGATTAATTAGGATAATTATATTTTAAAAGCTTAATTACACTTAAATAAATATGAGGGAACAAATCCCGAAGAAAACGGACCTTTAAAATGGGTTAAAAGCATAAACGAACCTTAAAGTGTGTTTTTCGAGGAAACAGGGAAAACACGACTTTAAGCGGGTCAAATAGACTCGTAACAATTTTGGTCAACTAAATAGTCACTAATAAATATTAGTGGACCTTTAGAACCAATAAAATTAATTAAACGAGAAAATTTTGGAAAACGGGTACCGGTTAGTAAGAACTGTAACAACCGGGAAGTTGTGGGGTGAGAACGCAAATAAACAAACTTAGTGTGTCCACTTTACAAATAAAAATAAAAATGAGAGTGTGTGTGTGTGTAGGGGGCGGCCAGCTCTCCCCTCACCCTCTTTAATTCTTTCTTATGTGCTAGAAGACAAACAAAATAAGTAAAAAACAAAAACAAAAGAAAGGGACTCTCTCTCCTCACTTTCCCCTCATCCTCTCACGGTTCCCCCTCCCTCTCTTTCTCTATTCTCTTCTTCCCTGCGATGTCAATGGCGATTTTGTGAGCCCCCTACAGCTCTAACCTTCTCTCCTCTCTTTGAACACTCAAATCTTCTCCAAACTTAACAAAAATTATACCATTGGAATCCTCTTGCAAAGGAGAACATTTTCATCCTTCCAAAAATCGAAAACAACCACTTTCATTTTGGTGGGTATTCTCCATTTGAAGATTCAAGTCCACCATTAGAAGCACCTTCACCTCCTTGTCATTTTGAGGTAAAAATATTCTTGAAAACCTATCTTTTTCTAGCCCTATATACAAAACGAAAATTCAAAGTGAGTCTTGTTTACTCCTTGCATTCCAGCCGATTTTGGCTACTCATTTGGGCTAGGAATCTTGTTCATTTGCTACAAAAGGACTCCACACATTGGTTGGAAGGTAATACTCTTTTTCTAAACCCTAAACATCTAAATTCTAGGGTTAGTTAAAGTTAAGGTGCTAAACTAGTATGGATATGTATGGCTTGCTGTAGCATTGCCATTCTTGAACAAAAATCGAGAACAAGGGAAGAAGAAGAAAGAAGAAAAGAAGAGAGAGGAAAGGAAAAAGAAAAACTAGCAAGTCAAGGTAATGCTCTTACCTTGGGTTAGTTTGTGTATTACATTGTAACAGATTTTAAGTACCCAACAATGAGGAATGTATGTAGTATGAGTAGTAGTAATGTAGTAATGTATTGGAGAATAGAATGTAACAGTTTTGAAGCCTTTTAAAAGATGTTTAAAAGCATGGGAAAACATGGGGTATTGGATGTGTATGTGCCGGAATTTATTGTGTTGTAGTAGTGTTGAATTGTGTGTGTAGTGTATTGAATAAACACGTTGTGAATGAGCAATTTGGGAACTGAAATAGTATGTGGGCAAAGCTAAAAATATAAGGGAGACTATGTCAAATTTTGTGTAGGAATGAGAGGACTTAAGTTGTTTAAGAAGAGGAAGTATTTGGAGAGTTTAAAAGGAGTGTTTAGTAGCTTGTAACAGATATGAATATGAGTTTGTAAATGGGATGAAATTAGGTTGTTAGTTAATGTATTTAAGACGCTAAGAGTGGCATGGATGAGGGAGTATTGGAGGATAAGTGTTGAGGGAAAAATCTGTAGCATAATAGAGGAAACAAAATCTGTAGCATTAGTGTGAGGAACTAGTATGAGTGTTGAAATGAAATGAGGAAAAATGTGTAAGTGAATGTAAGGATTGAGTAGTAAGTTTGGTGGATGAACCAAGGTGATTTAGAGGGTTTAATTAGTGCTAAATCATGTGGGGAAGTATTGGTAAAGATTGGGGAAGCAATGGGTAAAGAAAACACCCAAAAACAGACTTTAAACTGAAGTACTGGCCGCCGGACGGACTTGCGACCGGACTTGCAAGTTCGGTCAAGCCCAGATTTACAAAGACAGGAAACCTTCTGGAATCGACCAACCTTGTGACCGGACTTGCAAGTTCGGTCGGACCAGAAAATTCTCCCGTCAGAAACCTTCTGGAATGGACCGAACTTGCGACCGGACTTGCAAGTTCGGTCGGCCAGAAAAATTCCCGTAATGCAAGCTACTGGAATGGACCGACCTTGCGACCGGACTTGCAAGGCCGGTCGGGCTAAAATTCTCACGAAGTAAACTTACTGGAATGGACCGACCTTGGGACCGGACTTGCAAGGTCGGTCGGCCCTGGAATTTTCACACGATGTAGCCTACTGACTTGGACCGAACTTGCGACCGGACTTGCAAGTTCGATCGAGTCAAACAAAAAAAAAGTTTTAATATATGATTATAGTAATCATGTATTATATATATATGCCTCTACACATATATGCATATGTATGTATTAATACACCCTTAATGAAGTAGTAATGGTAAGAAAGTAAGTAAATGAGTAAGGAAGCAAGTTTAAGATGTAGTAAGGAAAAGAATGGTTTTAAACCAAGTATGAATGTAAAGGAGTAGTAAGTATACATTAGGAGATTAATGAGGAGAGTAAGTTGGATCAATGATCATACAACTTCATGTATGTATAGGAATCAAATAGTTGAGCTCCAAAGGAACCGGTAGTACGAATACGACGGTGAACGGTATGATTTCTTCATGCCCTGTATCCTAACTTGGTTACCCCGATTTGTGTGCTTATGTGATCACCAACAAGATAAATGCACGAATCGGACTTATATTGCACTTAACTGTGTTTGAACTATTTTGTTCTTGTTGTATCTTCTTGAACAATTAGTTTGTATAATCCATGAAATGAATGAATGTAAATGATGTGTATGTGTATATGACGAGTATTTGTGTATGTATTGAAGTATGGAAAGTAGTAACGACTTCTACTAATTCCTAACATTCTAACTCCTGACTTGAGTAATGAGTAAAATGGAATGAGTAGAAGTCCGATATAGTTTCGGCCACGCGTGAGGATAAGGAAACACAAGAGGTTGGATCCGAATCCTGGCTATAATCTTTTCCATGGACCAATTCCCTTGAATGGGTAGCATCCTGGATTAGGGGCCACCCTAAAGCCCGGTGGTGGGATGTAGTAATCCTGCTCGGAGGTCATAACGACTTAACTGGAAGTAAAGTATGTAAGAAGTAAGTATTGTATGTGTATTGGTCTTGACTACTGTAAGTCATCGACCCGGAGTAAAAGAGTATTAAACCCGATTAACCCGGGTGTGTAATGAGGCTAACAAGACCCTTGTATGTATTGGAGAATTGTACCTCCGTAATGCGGTGAGTATGGGTAAGTATAAACGGTTGACTAGAATTGTCTTCCTTATATGTATTGTATGTATGTATGCCTTGTGTATGGAATGTATTGTATTGTATTGTATAAAGCATGTATGTATGTATGTATGAATGAAACGAACCGCATGTACTCGACCAATTAGTTGGCGTACCCTCGCTAGCACGCGGGGTATGCAGTTATCATATGCAACGTAAGCTGACCCCTAGGGGGGATGTTTTTACTCCATAGGTACCCGCGAGGCGTGACGGTAGGGTAACGACGGGATGTGATTCTTTTTGAGGTAGTTAGTAGATGGGAATAGTGTACCGAGTTGTACACGGCTAGGCCATCTTGAGTAGCCGGTGTACCATGTGGTACACCTTTTTGGATATTGAATTCTCAATTGGATAGTAAGGAGAGGATGTATAAACTCTTCATTTTTGGGAAGTAGTCTTGGAATGTAATTCATATATTCAGTATACTCGGTAATCAAATGTAAGTTAAGTATTTGGTATTGTAAAGTAAGTAGTATGAATTTGGTTCATTCTAATCGTCAGACAAAACGGTAAGTAGTAGTAGCCTTGTTAACCTTGGAAGGTTGATGGCGTTGTATCACCCGCCGGGAGTAAGTAAGTATTCCGCTGCGAGTAAGGTAATTATGGGAATGATTAGAGGATAATGGAAGGATTAGCGGTTGGGGTGTTACAAAAAGTGGTATCAGAGCGAGACTCGCTCTGATGATTAGAATCCTAAGTGTAGTGATTACCGAGTTAGGATTTCAACCGTCCTAAGACGGATACTTAGAAAGCTAACTAGGAACCACCGTTGTTAACAACGGATACCCTTAATGTCTGCAAGGACAATACCATTGTTTGAATCAAGACCATGAGGTCATAGTATCACGACATCTAATGTAATCCACACTTGTTCAGATGTCAGGACGAGGTCCAGATCGTCCTAGAGGAGGGGGCAACGAAGGACCGGGTGCGCAGACGATAGCTGAGATCGTCGCCGCCACGGTAGCACAGATGCTACCACAAGTAATCACTGTTGTACAAACACAAAAAACTCAACAACAGCAGCAACAACAGCAGCAGCCCGACCCGCCTCATCCCCGTGAGACCAATTGGGTAAAGGCAGTCGCCAACCTTGACCTCCATGCTTTAGAGGCGAGAGCGACCCCGCCAAGCTCGAGGCTTACCTCTCCGAGATGGAGACGGCCTTCGAGACACTTGAGACTCCCGCTGGAGTTCGAGTGAGGATAGCTGCGTACTACCTCAAAGACGCGGCTATGGACTAGTGGAAGCTCATTAAGGCCGAGCACGTAGCCGACCCCGCATTCGGATGGGAAGCATTCACCTCTCCTCCGATCTAAGTATTACCCCGAGCATGTCAAGACCAAGAAAAGGCTTGAGCTCGATGCACTGAAAATGACCGAGAAGATGACGGTTGATGAATATTACTGCACCTTCACCTCTCTTCTCAGACTTCTACCCGACCTTGGGTATACCGGCCAAGTCTTGGTCGACCGCTTCTACAGCGGATTGAGCCATCGACTCCGGTATGGCATGGGCTTCACACGGTTTACCTCCCTTCAGGTAAACATCGTTGAACCCTTAAGGGCCATGAGTAATGTGAATTAGTATTCCCGTATGTAAGTGTAACCTAACGCCTAAGTAATTTAGGAGTGTTACCACGCTGCATCTCGAGTTGAGATCACCTGCCAGCTGAGAGATGAGGAGGAAGCGCTGAAGCGCAAGGTGAGCGGCAAGGGTAACACCTCCGACGACCAAAACCAAGCTAGACCTTGGAAGAAGAAGAAGGGAAGCATTCCCACCACAAGAACACTTCAGGAGACGGCGGAGCCCATACTGAGAAGGGCAAGGCAGCTGAACCGCTACAGATTGCCTACACCGCACCAGTGGCAGCGAAGCCACTGAGGCCTCATCCCTACAAGGGTAAGAACCTGAAACCGAATTAGAACACTTGTGAACACGTATGTATATAGAGTATTGTAAGTATACCGAACCTTGCTAACTTGGAAGCTATAGGTTCTGGATTTGGCCAGGGCAAGAACCAATCTGATGGCCGCAGCTACATATGCCGAAACTGCAACAAGGATCATCCCGGCACAGATTGCCAAGGAAGGGAGATCCGCTGCTACACTTGCCAGAAGCCGGGGCACCGTGCTAATGCATGCCCAGAAAATTCTAAGCCCAAGGGCAATTATCAGGGCTACAAGCAGCGTGAAGGCAAGGAGACTGCACCTGGCGATGCTCATGCCCAGCATACCTCACAGGGACAGGGATCCCGAGGTCCGCAGAAGGGCGCATCGTAGAGGCAGCCGGCCTTACACATCATTGATCGTGATGGGACCGGGCCTAAGTCCGGCCCAGGTAATAACTGAAACCTTTAATCCTTGAAGAGCATGACTAAGTATTAAGGTAATTGTATGAATGGGAGTATGAATGCGTAAGTACTTGAAGTATGAAGTTGAGCATGAGTAAGTAATATGGAAGTATGTATTGAGCATGAAATGAATTAGTAAGCCTAGAACTCACACTAGACGAAATTTACCACCTTAGGGAAATTCCTTATCTGTTACCCAATACCTTCAAACTAACCTCATGAAGAGACCGACATCGCCACTCACCACTTCGACAACAATCAGTGTCAGGTCATCCGCCCAGGTATGATCTTATTAAAAGGATACCTGACACCCGAAGCACAAGTTTCAATCATCCGACGATGCAACGAGTTAGGAATGGGTCCAGGTGGATTTTATACACCCGAATTCCCCGGTGGAGCAACAATGAAGCTGAAGATGATGTGCTTGGGAAAGGATTGGAACCCTTATACCAAGACATACCAAACAACGCGATCAGGAGACGGAGCCACACCTCCATCAATACCCCAGAATTCCAAACGCTTGTCACACAAGCTATGGAAATCGCACAACAATGTGAAGATGAACCAATCCCTGCACTTGAAGTAGACCTCTGTATCGTCAACTTCTATGAGAAAGAAGGACGACTTGGCTTACACCAAGACAAGGACGAGACAACGGAATCTCTTGAACTAGGAGTGCCCATAGTGTCTTGGTCCATTGGTGATGACGCCGTATTTTGTATAGCGAGCAGAAGCGTGTGGACCTCGCAGAGAAACTGGTATTGAGATCAGGAGATGTTCTAATCATGGGTGGAGAATCAAGGTTGCTGTATCACGGGTTCCAGAAGATCAAGTTGAATACGGCACCACCGGCAATAGTCAATGCCACACACATGAAACCGGACGCCTGAACCTTACCTTTAGAAAGTATTAATCTTGTAGTAGCATGTAATCCAGTAGTAACGTGTATTAGAGACACAGCATGTATGATGGTTGGTTATTCAATAAAAGCAGTGTTTGTTATTAAATTACACTTGCATTCCGCCATCTTTACTTATAATCTCATGAATCAATAGGTTGTGGACTCGGTACCGAAGGTAACCTGAGCATCCTCACCGAAGAACAAGCCGGCAAAAGCGGCACCATCCTAACGGGAACATTCCCGGTAAACGGCATCGAAGCCTCAGTATTATTCGACTCCGGCGCCTCTCACCTTTGTATCGCCATCTTTCGCTACAAGGTTGGGGCTAGACGCAGATGCGCTACCAAATTTCTTGGTTACTCTCCCGTCGAAGGAGCGAATAAAATGCATTACGTATTACCACACCGCCACAATTCAAATCAAAGGCGAAGCGTTTCCCATTCCTTCATTGAATTCAACGGGTTGGGATTCGACTTAATAATTGGAATGAACTGGTTGGAGCGGCACAAGGGGAGAATCCTATGCGCCGAGCACCGATTGCTGCTCAAGAGTCCATCTGGGGTCACTGTTTCATACCGCCAGAGACCGAGAGAGCCTTCAACTACAGTCATCTCCGCTATGGCAATGTACCAGGAGCTCAGAAAAGGACATGAAGTGCATTTATGCCATGTGCAAGATCTGGAGAGAGATCCAGAATTCAGTGATGTTGTGACCGTAGTCTCAGAATTCCCTGATGTATTTACGAAACGTCTTTGCTTGATGAATTTACGAGTTAGCAACGCCTTTGGCTTGCAAGTGTTAGCCCTTGGGGTGCACAAATGTATTGATTGTAATGTGGTTAGTTATCGAGTAATGAAGAGACGGACGGTAATACCGATGTCTAGTGGTGATGCGGGCCAAGAAGCTGGCCAGGGGCACAAAGGCCCGGGAATATTACTCCCGTATGGACCAGCTGAGAGCTCAGTCAGGAGGAGACATACGAACGTCGTGAGTACATTGGCGACAGTCCGCTTTCATGTGGAAGTCCGGTATGGACAACCGCCGACAGTACCCCCCGCCACAACCCACCGAGTTTAATACTACTGAGAAATACAATCCCCGAATATAGGGAAGAGGGATACTAAGCCCAACAGACCGTCTAAACGCTTTTGTACTGAATGAATAAAAGTCTTACTCTTATAACGATAATAAAAACTCAATACCATACCTCCCTTAACGACCAAGCATTGTAACGATAGGCACCGCCAGAGGCGAGCGCCACTACTACTGTAACATCGTAGAAGGATCTCCCAAGATATCAGGGAAAGTGGATTGGGAGCATCCTAAGCGCGCGAGACCGTCGCCCGTAATGGGGACCTTAAACTACCATGCCATTGTATTGAAATAGCAAATAATAAACTGAGACTACATTGAGAGTGTGGAGAATTTTGTAAGTCCACTCGTCCTGTCATATTCGAATTCCAGTCCAAATCTTGTGTCACACAACACTGTAAAACTAGAACCTTGTTGTGACGACACCTATGGAGAAACAAATTCCGAGCGTTTATGCTACCATAAATCTAATGTGAGGTAGAACTCGAATATTCTAATAACAATGTGGTCAGGAAAATTTTCCAATCCAAATACCGTCTTTTTAGGAACAATCGTTCTAACGGTACTTGAGCAACCAATGCGGTAGTAAGAAAGACGAGTCTGAAACCGACAATCCCACTTACATGGCGCGCTTGCTGTAATACCCCAAATTTCTAAACTGTGATTAGGGCCTTACTTAATTGTAAACCTCAGGAAACCCTAATTTCTAAAGATAGAGAAGGTTATAATTAGTTGGAGGTGCTTGGTGAACATTAGGAACCTTAGTTTCCGGAGTATCACCAGGTAAACCTTAGTTTCGCAGGATTCCTGAAATTTCCGAAAATTACTAAATTCCTTAGGAACTGAGAGTGGTTATCAACCCTAGGAAGAGTGTCAGATACTTTTGAGAGTGTTTTGAGGGAAGAAACAATCATATCTTCTTCTTTTAATATAAGACAATCCAGTTACATTTTTCAGTATTTAGTGGTTCTGGGCAAACGAGGCTTCGGGAGAGCTCAGAAATGACCCGAGGAGAAATTCCTGAAACTTGAAATACCCCGTAATTAAAAATAGTGATTAATTAGGATAATTAGATTTTAAAAGCTTAATTACACTTAAATAAATATGAGGGAACAAATCCCGAAGAAAACGGACCTTTAAAATGGGTTAAAAGCATAAACGAACCTTAAAGTGTTTTTCGAGGAAACAGGGAAAACACGACTTTAAGCGGGTCAAATAGACTCGTAACAATTTTGGTCAACTAAATAGTCACTAATAAATATTAGTGGACCTTTAGAACCAATAAAATTAATTAAACGAGAAAATTTTGGAAACGGGTACCGGTTAGTAAGAACTGTAACAACCGGGAAGTTGTGGGGTGAGAACGCAAATAAACAAACTTAGTGTGTCCACTTTACAAATAAAAATAAAAATGAGAGTGTGTGTGTGTGTAGGGGGCGGCCAGCTCTCTCCTCACCCTCTTTAATTCTTTCTTATGTGCTAGAAGACAAACAAAATAAGTAAAAAACAAAAACAAAAGAAAGGGACTCTCCTCCTCACTTTCCCCTCATCCTCTCACGGTTCCCCCTCCCTCTCTTTCTCTATTCTCTCTTCCCTGCGATGTCAATGGCGATTTTGTGAGCCCCCTACAGCTCTAACCTTCTCTCCTCTCTTTGAACACTCAAATCTTCTCCAAACTTAACAAAAATTATACCATTGGAATCCTCTTGCAAAGGAGAACATTTTCATCCTTCCAAAAATCGAAAACAACCACTTTCATTTTGGTGGGTATTCTCCATTTGAAGATTCAAGTCCACCATTAGAAGCACCTTCACCTCCTTGTCATTTTGAGGTAAAAATATTCTTGAAAACCTATCTTTTTCTAGCCCTTATATACAAAACGAAAATTCAAAGTGAGTCTTGTTTTACTCCTTGCATTCCAGCCGATTTTGGCTACTCATTTGGGCTAGGAATCTTGTTCATTTGCTACAAAAGGACTCCACACATTGGTTGGAAGGTAATACTCTTTTTCTAAACCCTAAACATCTAAATTCTAGGGTTAGTTAAAGTTAAGGTGCTAAACTAGTATGGATATGTATGGCTTGCTGTAGCATGCCATTCTTGAACAAAAATCGAGAACAAGGGAAGAAGGAAAGAAGAAAAGAAGAGAAGGAAAGGAAAGAAAGAAAAAATAGCAAGTCAAGGTAATGCTCTTACCTTGGGTTAGTTTGTGTATTACATTGTAACAGATTTTAAGTACCCAACAATGAGGAATGTATGTAGTATGAGTAGTAGTAATGTAGTAATGTATTGGAGAATAGAATGTAACAGTTTTGAAGCCTTTTAAAAGATGTTTAAAAGCATGGGAAACATGGGGTATTGGATGTGTATGTGCCGGAATTTATTGTGTTGTAGTAGTGTTGAATTGTGTGTGTAGTGTATTGAATAAACACGTTGTGAATGAGCAATTTGGGAACTGAAATAGTATGTGGGCAAAGCTAAAAATATAAGGGAGACTATGTCAAATTTTGTGTAGGAATGAGAGGACTTAAGTTGTTTAAGAAGAGGAAGTATTTGGAGAGTTTAAAAGGAGGTTTAGTAGCTTGTAACAGATATGAATATGAGTTTGTAAATGGGATGAAATTAGGTTGTTAGTTAATGTATTTAAGACGCTAAGAGTGGCATTGGATGAGGGAGTATTGGAGGATAAGTGTTGAGGGAAAATCTGTAGCATAATAGAGGAAACAAAATCTGTAGCATTAGTGTGAGGAACTAGTATGAGTGTTGAAATGAAAATGAGGAAAAATGTGTAAGTGAATGTAAGGATTGAGTAGTAAGTTTGGTGGATGAACCAAGGTGATTTAGAGGGTTAATTAGTGCTAAATCATGTGGGGGAAGATTGGTAAAGATTGGGGAAGCAATGGGTAAGAAAGAAAAACACCCAAAAACAGACTTTAAAACTGAAGTACTGGGCCGGACCGGACTTGCGACCGGACTTGCAAGTTCGGTCAAGCCCAGATTTACAAAGACAGGAAACCTTCTGGAATCGACCAACCTTGTGACCGGACTTGCAAGTTCGGTCGGACCAGAAAATTCTCCCGTCAGAAACCTTCTGGAATGGACCGAACTTGCGACCAGACTTGCAAGTTCGGTCGGCCAGAAGAAAAATTCCCGTAATGCAAGCTACTGGAATGGACGACCTTGCGACCGGACTTGCAAGGCCGGTCGGGCTAAAATTCTCACGAAAGTAAACTTACTGGAATGGACCGACCTTGGGACCGGACTTGCAAGGTCGGTCGGCCCTGGAATTTTCACACGATGTAGCCTACTGACTTGGACCGAACTTGCGACGGACTTGCAAGTTCGATCGAGTCAAACAAAAAAAAAGTTTTAATATATGATTATAGTAATCATGTATATATATATTATGCCTCTACACATATATGCATATGTATGTATTAATACACCCTTAATGAAGTAGTAATGGTAAGAAAGTAAGTAAATGAGTAAGGAAGCAAGTTTAAGATGTAGTAAGGAAAAGAATGGTTTTATAACCAAGTATGAATGTAAAGGAGTAGTAAGTATACATTAGGAGTATTAATGGGAGAGTAAGTTGGATCAATGATCATACAACTTCATGTATGTATAGGAATCAAATAGTTGAGCTCCAAAGGAACCGGTAGTACGAATACGACGGTGAACGGTATGATTTCTTCATGCCCTGTATCCTAACTTGGTTACCCCGATTTGTGTGCTTATGTGATCACCAACAAGATAAATGCACGAATCGGACTTATTGCACTTAACTGTGTTTGAACTATTTGTTCTTGTTGTATCTTCTTGAACAATTAGTTTGTATAATCCATGAAATGAATGAATGTAAATGATGTGTATGTGTATATGACGAGTATTTGTGTATGTATTGAAGTATGGAAAGTAGTAACGACTTCTACTAATTCCTAACATTCTAACTCCTGACTTGAGTAATGAGTAAAATGGAATGAGTAGAAGTCCGATATGTTTCGGCCACGCGTGAGGATAAGGAAAACAAGAGGTTGGATCCGAATCCTGGCTATAATCTTTTCCATGGACCAATTCCCTTGAATGGGTAGCATCCTGGATTAGGGGCCCCCTAAAGCCCGGTGGTGGGATGTAGTAATCCCTGCGGAGGTCATAACGACTTAACGGAAGTAAAGTATGTAAGAAGTAAGTATTGTATGTGTATGGTCTTGACTACTGTAAGTCATCGACCCGGAGTAAAAGAGTATTAAACACCCGATTAACCGGGTGGTAATGAGGCTAACAAGACCCTGATGTATTGGAGAATTGTACCTCCGTAATGCGGGTGAGTATGGGTAAGTATAAACGGTGACTAGAATTGTCTCCTTATATGTATTGTATGTATGTATGCCTTGTGTATGGAATGTATTGTATTGTATTGTATAAAGCATGTATGTATGTATGTATGAATGAAACGAACCGCATGTACTCGACCAATTAGTTGGCGTACCCTCGCTAGCACGCGGGGTATGCGGTTATCATATGCAACGTAAGCTGACCCCTAGGGGGAATGTTTTTACTCCATAGGTACCCGAGAGGCGTGACGGTAGGGTAAGACGGGATGTGATTCTTTTTTGAGGTAGTTAGTAGCATGGGAATAGTGTACCGAGTTGTACACGGCTAGGCCATCTTGAGTAGCGTGTACCATGTGGTAACAGGTTCACACGTTATGGAATGAATCCAATTAATTGGATAGTTAAGGCAGAGGATGTCTAAACTCTTCATTTTTGGGAAGTAGTCTTGGAATGTAATTCATATATTCAGTATACTCGGTAATCAAATGTAAGTTAAGTATTTGGTATTGTAAAGTAAGTAGTATGAATTTGGTTCATTCTAATCGTCAGACAAAACGGTAAGTAGTAGTAGCCTTGTTAACCTTGGAAGGTTGATGGCGTTGTATCACCGCCGGGAGTAAGTAAGTATTCCGCTGCGAGTAAGGTAATTATGGGAATGATTAGAGGATAATGGAAGGATTAGCGGTTTGGGTGTTACAAAAAGTGGTATCAGAGCGAGACTTCGCTCTGATGATTAGAATCCTAAGTGTAGTGATTACCGAGTTAGGATTTCAACCGTCCTAAGACGGATACTTAGAAAGCTAACTAGGAACCACCGTTGTTAACAACGGATACCCTTAACGTCTGCAAGGACGATACCATTGTTTGAATCAAGACCATGAGGTCATAGTATCACGACATCTAATGTAATCCACACTTGTTCAGATGTCAGGACGAGGTCCAGATCGCCTAGAGGAGGGGGCAACGAAGGACCGGGTGCGCAGACGATAGCTGAGATCGTCGCCGCCACGGTAGCACAGATGCTACCACAAGTAATCACTGTTGTACAACAAACACAACAAACTCAACAACAGCAGCAAACAACAGCAGCAGCCCGACCCGCCTCATCCCCGTGAGACCAATTGGGTAAAGGCAGTCGCCAACCTTGACCTCCATGCTTTAGAGGCGAGAGCGACCCCGCCAAGCTCGAGGCTTACCTCTCCGAGATGGAGACGGCCTTCGAGACACTTGAGACTCCCGGGAGTTCGAGTGAGGATAGCTGCGTACTACCTCAAAGACGCGGCTATGGACTAGTGGAAGCTCATTAAGGCCGAGCACGTAGCCGACCCGCATTCGATGGGAAGCATTCACCTCTCTCCTCCGATCTAAGTATTACCCCGAGCATGTCAAGACCAAGAAAAGGCTTGAGCTCGATGCACTGAAAATGACCGAGAAGATGACGGTTGATGAATATTACGCACCTTCACCTCTCTTCTCAGACTTCTACCCGACCTTGGGTATACCGGCCAAGTCTTGGTCGACCGCTTCTACAGCGGATTGAGCCATCGACTCCGGTATGGCATGGGCTTCACACGGTTTACCTCCCTTCAGGTAAACATCGTTGAACCCTTAAGGGCCATGAGTAATGTGAATTAGTATTCCCGTATGTAAGTGTAACCTAACGCCTAAGTAATTTAGGAGTGTTACCACGCTGCATCTCGAGTTGAGATCACCTGCCAGCTGAGAGATGAGGAGGAAGCGCTGAAGCGCAAGGTGAGCGGCAAGGGTAACACCTCCGACGACCAAAACCAAGCTAGACCTTGGAAGAAGAAGAAGGGGAAGCATTCCCACCACAAGAACACTTCAGGAGACGGCGGAGCCCATACTGAGAAGGGCAAGGCAGCTGAACCGCTACAGATTGCCTACACCGCACCAGTGGCAGCGAAGCCACTGAGGCCTCAGCCCTACAAGGGTAAGAACCGAAACCGAATTAGAACACTTGTGAACACGTATGTATATAGAGTATTGTAAGTATACCGAACCTTGCTAACTTGGAAGCTATAGGTTCTGGATTTGGCCAGGGCAAGAACCAATCTGATGGCCGCAGCTACATATGCCGAAACTGCAACAAGGATCATCCCGGCACAGATTGCCAAGGAAGGGAGATCCGCTGCTACACTTGCCAGAAGCCGGGGCACCGTGCTAATGCATGCCCAGAAAATTCTAAGCCCAAGGGCAATTATCAGGGCTACAAGCAGCGTGAAGGCAAGGAACTGCACTGGCGATGCTCATGCCCAGCATACCTCACAGGGACAGGGATCCCGAGGTCCGCAGAAGGGCGCATCGTAGAGGCAGCCGGCCTTACACATCATTGACCGTGAGGGACCGGGCCTAAGTCCGGCCCAGGTAATAACTGAAACCTTTAATCCTTGAAGAGCATGACTAAGTATTAAGGTAATTGTATGAATGGGAGTATGAATGCGTAAGTACTTGAAGTATGAAGTTGAGCATGAGTAAGTAACATGGAAGTATGTATTGAGCATGAAATGAATTAGTAAGCCTAGAACTCACACTAGACGAAATTTACCACCTTAGGGAAATTCCTTATCTGTTACCCAATACCTTCAAACTACCTCATGAAGAGACCGACATCGCCACTCACCACTTCGACAACAATCAGTGTCAGGTCATCCGCCCAGGTATGATCTTATTAAAAGGATACCTGACACCCGAAGCACAAGTTTCAATCATCCGACGATGCAACGAGTTAGGAATGGGTCCAGGTGGATTTTATACACCCGAATTCCCCGGTGGAGCAACAATGAAGCTGAAGATGATGTGCTTGGGAAAGGATTGGAACCCTTATACCAAGACATACCAAACAACGCGATCAGGAGACGGAGCCACACCTCATCAATACCCCCAGAATTCCAAACGCTTGTCACACAAGCTATGGAAATCGCACAACAATGTGAAGATGAACCAATCCCTGCACTTGAAGTAGACCTCTGTATCGTCAACTTCTATGAGAAAGAAGGACGACTTGGCTTACACCAAGACAAGGACGAGACAACGGAATCTCTTGAACTAGGAGTGCCCATAGTGTCTTGGTCCATTGGTGATGACGCCGTATTTTTGTATAGCGAGCAGAAGCGTGTGGACCTCGCAGAGAAACTGGTATTGAGATCAGGAGATGTTCTAATCATGGGTGGAGAATCAAGGTTGCTGTATCACGGGTTCCAGAAGATCAAGTTGAATACGGCACCACCGGCAATAGTCAATGCCACACACATGAAACCCGGACGCCTGAACCTTACCTTTAGAAAGTATTAATCTTGTAGTAGCATGTAATCCAGTAGTAACGTGTATTAGAGACACGCATGTATGATGGTTGGTTATTCAATAAAAGCAGTGTTTGTTATTAAATTACACTTGCATTCCGCCATCTTTACTTATAATCTCATGAATCAATAGGTTGTGGACTCGGTACCGAAGGTAACCTGAGCATCCTCACCGAAGAACAAGCCGGCAAAAGCGGCACCATCCTAACGGGAACATTCCCGGTAAACGGCATCGAAGCCTCAGTATTATTCGACTCCGGCGCCTCTCGCACCTTTGTATCGCCATCTTTCGCTACAAGGTTGGGGCTAGACGCAGATGCGCTACCAAATTCTTGGTTACTCTCCCGTCGAAGGAGCGAATAAAATGCATTAGTATTACCACACCGCCACAATTCAAATCAAAGGCGAAGCGTTTCCCATCTCCTTCATTGAATTCAACGGGTTGGGATTCGACTTAATAATTGGAATGAACTGGTTGGAGCGGCACAAGGGGAGAATCCTATGCGCCGAGCACCGATTGCTGCTCAAGAGTCCATCTGGGGTCACTGTTTCATACCGCCAGAGACCGAGAGAGCCTTCAACTACAGTCATCTCCGCTATGGCAATGTACCAGGAGCTCAGAAAAGGACATGAAGTGCATTTATGCCATGTGCAAGATCTGGAGAGAGATCCAGAATTCAGTGATGTTGTGACCGTAGTCTCAGAATTCCCTGATGTATTTCCGAAAGAGCTACCTGGTATGCCACCACAGAGATCAGTAGAGTTTGAAATTGACCTCGTACCGGGTACTGGTCCCATTGCTAGGGCACCATACCGTATGGCACCAGCAGAAATGACAGAACTCAAAGAGCAACTACGTGATCTTCTCGACAAAGGGTTTATATGCCCGAGCGTATCACCCTGGGGAGCACCGGTCCTCTTCGTGAAGAAGAAGGACGGTAGTCTCCGCCTCTGCATCGACTACTGCGAATTGAATGCGGTCACAGTAAAGAACAAATATCCATTGCCACGCATCGTCGACCTGTTCGATCAGTTGAAGGGAGCTTTGGTGTTTTCTAAGATTGATCTCCGATCTGGATACCACCAAATTGCTATCAAAGAGCAAGACATTGAGAAAACAGCATTCCGAACAAGATATGGCCACTACGAATTCACGGTGATGCCATTCGGTTTGTCTAACGCACCAGCCAAGTTCATGGACCTAATGAATCGGTAATTCAGTGATCAGCTGGACACTTCAGTAGTAGTATTCATCGACGACATCCTTGTGTATTTGAAGTCACTAGAAGAGCATGAAAACCACTTGAGGAAAGTACTTGTGACACTGCGCGAGAACCAGCTGTATGCGAAGTTCTCCAAATGCGAGTTTTGGCTAGATCAGGTATCATTCCTCGGTCATGTCATCTCAAGCGCGAGTATTTCAGTAGATCCATCCAAAATCGAAGCAGTGCGATCATGGCCTAGACTTAAGACTGTTACCGACATCCGGAGCTTTCTTGGTTTAGCCGGTTATTACCGGAGGTTTGTAAAGGACTTCTCAAAAGTCGCTAAGCCCATGACGTCATTGATAAAGAAAGATGCACCGTTTGTATGGACAAGCGAGTGCGAAGTATCCTTCTAGAAACTAAAAGACTCATTGACCTCAGCGCCAATTCTCACACTTCCAGAGGGCACCGAGGGATTTGAGGTGTATTGTGATGCATCGGGCAAGGGCATGGGATGCGTACTCATGCAGCATGGCAAGGTAGTAGCATACGCCTACCGCCAGCTGAAAAAGCATGAGGAGAATTACCTGACACATGATCTAGAGTTAGGAGCCATTGTCTTCGCCTAGAAGATATGGCGACACTATCTCTATGGGGTAAGCATCACCATCTACTCCGACCACAAAAGTTTGCAGTATGTATTTACCCAGAAGAACTGAATCTAAGACAGAGGAGGTGGATGGAGTTTCTATCAGATTACGACATCAACCTCCAGTATAAAGAAGGGAAGGCAAACATTGTATCCGACGCCCTGAGTCGTCGAGCACACTCGCTCCATTCGCTACTCGCTTCTTCTAGCTTGGTTGACGAGGTGCGAGACGCTCAGCTGAGCAACCCTTACTTCACAGAGATCAGACAGAAAATCACAGTGGGTACCTTCGAGAACCGAAAGTACGACTTCAAATTGCATGAAGATGGTCTGATCCATTTGAATGGCAGATTATGCGTTCCCCGAAGCAATGCTGAGCTAAGGGATCGCATTCTGCGAGAGTCACATTGTTCGACATTGCATGTCCATCCGGGAGCCTCTAAAATGTACAAAGACATGAAGAGGTACTTCTGGTGGTCAGGAATGAAATCCGACGTGACTGAGTATGTTCTGAGGTGTCTCACATGCCAGAAGGTGAAGTTCGAGCACCGAAGACTGGGAGGAATGGTGCAATCCATGCCCATTCCGGAGTGGAAATTCCACGATATCTCTATGGATTTTGTTGTTGGACTCCCACTTGCTAGGGGAGGACTCAACATGATCTGGGTAGTAGTCGATCGTCTCACCAAGGTTGCCCGATTCATACCGATGAAGGACACCTGGAAGGTGGCGAAGCTCGCGGAGCTATTCGACAAGGAGATCATCCGACACCACGGAGTCCCAAAAACTATTGTATCCGACCGCGACACCAGATTTCTTTCGAGATACTGGAGAGCAACACGGGAAGCGCTTGGTACTGAGTTGAAGCTTAGCACCGCCTTCCACCCACAGACCGACGGTCAGACAGAAAGGACCATCCAGACACTAGAGGACATGCTTAGGGCATGTGCCTTAGACTTTCAGGGGAGCTGGATTGAGAAGCTTCATCTTATCGAGTTTTCGTATTACAATAGCTATCATACTTCGATTAAGATGTCGCCGTTCCAAGCTTTGTATGGTAGACCTTGCCGTACCCCGTTGTGTTGGGATGAGTCAAGCGAATCGGTCATCATAGGACCGGAGTATCGGGAACAAGTACAAGCTGAGGTACAACAAATCCGAGCAAATATGAAAGCAGCCCAAGATAGACAGAAATCCTATGCGGATGTGCGACGACGCGACCTTGAGTTCGCCGTGGGTGACCAAGTGTTCTTGCGTGTCTCACCTATGAAGGGCGTCTTTCGATTTGGCCAGAAGGGCAAACTGAGCCCGAAATTTGTAGGCCCGTATACCATTACCGAGAGGATTGGAACCGTAGCTTATAGGCTAGCATTGCCTGAAGAATTGGGGCGTGTTCATGATGTCTTTCATGTATCACAACTCAAGAAATACATAGCCGATCCCTTTCATGTATTAGAACCCGACCATCTATCCCTAGAGCCGACAATGAGATATGTCGAGACTCCATTACGAATCTTTGATACAAAGACAAGAGACACTCGCCATAAATCTGTACGAATGGTGAAGGTCTTGTGGTCTAACCACGATGTCGAGGAAGCAACTTGGGAATTAGAGGACGCCATGAAGGCGAAGTACCCGAATCTATTTGTAGACTAGATGTCTAGTATCTGTGTAGTACGGAGGGTACGGGGCGTACCCCTTTTTAAGGGGGGTAGAGCCTTTTGCTTTTGCATTGCTTCGGGTTAGCATTGCATAGTATGTATGTATTGTAATTGTATGTTGGTTGGCACATGTAGTGCTAATTGTATTTTATTGGCACAAGTAGTGCTAGTGGTATTCAGTATGTAGTACAATGAGTATGGTATATGTGTAATGGGTAATGCACTTGTGTTGTACGGTATATGACACGAATGACATTGTGAAGTGTATTGTGAATGTATTGTGGAATGTGCGAATTGAATGGAGTATTGTGTATGGATTGAGTATTGTGTATGACAATTGAACTGAGTATGATGTATGGTATCTGAATTGTGTATGCTGGTAGTGTAAGAATTGTGAACACCTTGTAAGGTGGTAGTAGAATGTATTGTGGCAATTGGCTTGCCAAGTGAGTAGAAATGGTAAACCGTAACCTTGAGCAACTTTAAGGACAAAGTTTCTTAAGGGGGGTAGATTGAAATACCCCGTAATTAAAAACAGTGATTAATTAGGCTAATTATATTTTTAAAAGCTTAATTACACTTAAATAAATATGAGGGAACAAATCTCGAAGAAAACAGACCTTTAAAATGGGTTTAAAGCATAAACGAACCTTAAAGCGCGTTTTTCGAGGAAACAGGAAAAACGCGACTTTAAGTGGGTCAAATAGACTCGTAACAATTTTGGTCAACTAAATAGTCACTAATAAATATTAGTGGAGCTTTAGAACCAATAAAATTAATTAAACGAGAAAATTCCGGAAAACGGGTACCGGTTAGTAAGAACTGTAACAACCGGGAAGTTGTGGGGTGAGAACACAAATAAACAAACTTAGTATGTCCACTTTACAAATAAAAATAAAAATGAGAGAGTGTGTGTGTGTAGGGGGCGGCCAGCTCTCTCCCTCACCCTCTTTAATTCTTTCTTATGTGCTAGAAGACAAACAAAATAAGTAAAAAGCAAAAAGAAAAGAAAGGGACTCTCTCTCCTCACTTTCCCCTCATCCTCTCACGGTTCCCCCTCCCTCTCTTTCTCTATTCTCTTCTTCCCTGCGATGTCAATGGCGATTTTGTGAGCCCCCTACAGCTCTCACCTTCTCTCCTCTCTTTGAACACTCAAATCTTCTCCAAACTTAACAAAAATTATACCATTGGAATCCTCTTGCAAAGGAGAACATTTTCATCCTTCCAAAAATCAAAAACGACCACTTTCATTTCGTTGGGTATTCTCCATTTGAAGATTCAAGTCCACCATTAGAAGCACCTTCACCTCCTTGTCATTTTGAGGTAAAAATATTCTTGAAAACCTATCTTTTTCTAGCCCTTATATACAAAACGAAAATTCAAAGTGAGTCTTGTTTTACTCCTTGCATTCCAGCTGATTTTGGCTACTCATTTGGGCTAGGAATCTTGTTCATTTGCTAGAAAAGGACTCCACACATTGGTTTGAAGGTAATACTCTTTTTCTAAACCCTAAACATCTAAATTCTAGGGTTAGTTAAAGTTAAGGTGCTAAACTAGTATGGATATGTATGGCTTGCTGTAGCATTGCCATTCTTGAACAAAAACCGAGAACAAGGGAAGAAGGAAAGAAGAAAAGAAGAGAAGGAAAGGAAAGAAAGAAAAACTATCAAGTCAAGGTAATGCTCTTACCTTGGGTTAGTTTGTGTATTACATTGTAACAGATTTTAAGTACCCAACAATGAGGAATGTATGTACTATGAGTAGTAGTAATGTAGTAATGTATTGGAGAAGAGAATGTAACAGTTTTGAAGCCTTTTAAAAGATGTTTAAAAGCTTGGGAAAACATGGGGTATTGGATGTGTATGTGCAGGAATTTATTGTGTTGTAGTAGTGTTGAATTGTGTGTGTAGTGTATTGAATAAACAGGTTGTGAATGAGCAATTTGGGAACTGAAATAGTATGTGGGCAAAGATAAAAATATAAGGGAGACTATGTCAAATTTTGTGTAGGAATGAGAGGACTTAAGTTGTTTAAGAAAAGGAAGTATTTGGAGAGTTTAAAAGGAGTGTTTAGTAGCTTGTAATAGATTTGAATATGAGTTTGTAAATGGGATGGAATTAGGTTGTTAGTTAATGTGTTTAAGACGCTAAGAGTGGCATTGGAGGATAAGTGTTGAGGGAAAAATCTGTAGCATAATAGAGGAAACAAAATCTGTAGCATTAGTGTGAGGAACTAGTATGAGTGTTGAAATGAAATGAGGAAAAATGTGTAAGTGAATGTAAGGATTGAGTAGTAAGTTTGGTGGATAAACCAAGGTGATTTAGAGGGTTTAATTAGTGCTAAATCATATGGGGAAGTATTGGTAAAGATTGGGGAATCAATGGGTAAAGAAAACACCCAAAAACAGACTTTAAAACTGAAGTACTGGGCCGGACCGGACTTGCGACCGGACTTGCAAGTTCGGTCGAGCCCAGATTTACAAAGACGGGAAACCTTCTGGAATCGACCGACCTTGCGACCGGACTTACAAGTTCGGTCGGACCAGAAAATTCTCCCGTTAGAAACCTTCTGGAATGGACCGAACTTGTGACCGGACTTGCAAGTTCGGTCAACCAGAAAAATTCCCGTAATGCAAGCTACTGGAATGGACCGACCTTGCGACCGGACTTGCAAGGCCGGTCGGGCTAAAATTCTCACGAAGGAAACTTACTGGAATGGACCGACCTTGGGACCGGACTTGCAAGGTCGGTCGGCCCTGGAATTTTCACACGATGTAGCATACTGACTTGGACCGAACTTGCGACCGGACTTGCAAGTTCGATCGAGTCAAACAAAAAAAAATGTTTTATTATATGATTATAGTAATCATGTATATATATATGCCTCTACACATATATGCATATGTATGAAGTAATACACCATTAATGTAGTAGTAATGGTAAGAAAGTAAGTAAATGAGTAAGGAAGCAAGTTTAAGATGTAGTAAGGAAAAGAATGGTTTTATAACCAAGTATGAATGAAAAGGAGTAGTAAGTATACATTAGGAGTATTAATGGGAGATTAAGTTGGATCATTGATCATACAACTTCATGTATGTATAGGAATCAAATAGTTGAGCTCCAAAGGAACCGGTAGTACGAATACGACGGTGAACGGTATGATTTCTTCATGCCCTGTATCCTAACTTGGTTACCCCGATTTGTGTGCTTATGTGATCACCAACAAGATAAATGCACGAATCGGACTTATATAGCACTTAAATGTGTTTGAACTATTTTGTTCTTGTTGTATCTTCTTGAACAATTAGTTTGTATAATCCATGAAATGAATGAATGTAAATGATGTGTATGTGTATATGATGAGTATTTGTGTATTGTATTGAAGTATGGAAAGTAGTAACGACTTCTACTAATTCCTAACATTCTAACTCCTGACTTGAGTAATGAGTAAAATGTAATGAGTAGAAGTCCGATATAGTTTCGTCCACGCGTGAGGATAAGGAAACACAAGAGGTTGGATCCGAATCCTGGCTATAATCTTTTCCATGGACCTATTCTCTTGAATGGGTAGCATCCTGGATTAGGGGCCACCCTAAAGCCCGGTGGTGGGATGTAGTAATCCCTGCCCGGAGGTCATACCGACTTAACTGGAAGTAAAGTATGTAAGAAGTAAGTATTGTATGTGTATTGGTCTTGACTACTGTAAGTCATCGACCCGGAGTAAAAGAGTATTGAACACCCGATTAACCCGGGTGTGTAATGAGGCTAACAAGACCCTTGTATGTATTGGAGAATTGTACCTCCGTAATGCGGTGAGTATGGGTAAGTATAAACGGTTGACTTGAATTGTCTTCCTTATATGTATTGTATGTATGTATGCCTTGTGTATGGAATGTATTGTATTGTATTGTATAAATGTATGTATGTATGTATGAATGAAACGAACCGCATGTACTTGACCAATTAGTTGGCGTACCCTCGCTAGCACGCGGGGTATGCGGTTATCATATGCAACGTAAGCTGACCCCCTAGGGGGAATGTTTTTACTCCACAGGTACCCGCGAGGCGTGACGGTAGGGTAGGACGGGATGTGATTCTTTTTGAGGTAGTAGTAGCATGGGAATAGTGTACCGAGTTGTACACGGCTAGGCCATCTTGAGTAGCCGGTGTTCCATGTGGTACACCTTTTTGGATATTGAATTCTCAATTGGATAGTAAGGAGATGATGTATAAACTCTTCATTTTTGGGAAGTAGTCTTGGAATGTAATTCATATATTCAGTATACTCGGTAATCAAATGTAAGTTAAGTATTTGGTATTGTAAAGTAAGTAGTATGTATTTGGTTCATTCTAATCGTCAGACCGAAATGGTAAGTAGTAGTAGCCTTGTTAACCTTGGAAGGTTGACGGCGTTGTATCACCCGCCAGGAGTAAGTAAGTATTCCGCTGCGAGTAAGGTAATTATGGGAATGATTAGAGGATAATGGAAGGATTAGCGGTTGGGGTGTTACAAAAAGTGGTATCCGAGCGAAGTCTCGCTCTGATGATTAGAATCCTAAGTGTAGTGATTACCGAGTTAGGATTTCAACCGTCCTAAGACGGATACTTAGAAACCTAACTAGGAACCACCGTTGTTAACAACGGATACCCTTAACGTCTGCAAGGACGATACCATTGTTTGAATCAAAACCATGAGGTCATAGTATCACGACATCTAATGTAATCCACACTTGTTCAGATGTTAGGACGAGGTCCAGGTCGTCCCAGAGGAGGAGGCAACGAAGGACCAGGCGCGCAGACGATAGCTGAGATCGTCGCCGCCATGGTAGCACAGATGCTACCACAAGTAATCACTGCTGCACAACAAACACAACAAACTCAACAACAGCAGCAACAACAGCAGCTGCCCGACCCGCCTCATCCCCGTGAGACCAATTGGGTAAAGGCAGTCGCCGACCTTCGACCTCCATGCTTTAGAGGCGAGAGCGACCCCGCCAAGCTCGAGGCTTACCTCTCCGAGATGGAGACGGCCTTCGAGACACTTGAGACTCCCGCTGGAGTTCGAGTGAGGATAGCTGCGTACTACCTCAAAGACGCGGCTATGGACTGGTGGAAGCTCATTAAGGCTGAGCACGTAGCCGACCCTGCATTCGGATGGGATGCATTCACCTCTCTCCTCCGATCTAAGTATTACCCCGAGCATGTCAAGACCAAGAAAAGGCTTGAGCTCGATGCACTGAAAATGACCGAGAAGATGACGGTTGATGAATATTACCGCACCTTCACCTCTCTTCTCAGACTTCTACCCGACCTTGGGTATACCGGCCAAGTCTTGGTCGACCGCTTCTACGGCGGATTGAGCCATCGACTCCGGTATGGCATGGGCTTCACACGGTTTACCTCCCTTCAGGTAAACATCGTTGAACCCTTAAGCCATGAGTAATGTGAATTAGTATTCCCGTATGTAAGTGTAACCTAACGCCTAAGTAATTCAGGAGTGTTACCACGCTGCATCTCGAGTTGAGATCACCTGCCAGCTGAGAGATGAGGAGCAAGCGCTGAAGCGCAAGGTGAGCGGCAAGGGTAACACCTCCGACGACCAAAACCAAGCCAGACCTTGGAAGAAGAAGAAGAAGGGGAAGCATTCCCACCACAAGAACACTTCAGGAGACGGCGGAGCCCATACTGAGAAGGGCAAGGCAGCTGAACCGCTACAGATTGCCTACACCGCACCAGTGGCAGCGAAGCCACTGAGGTCTCAGCCCTACAAGGGTAAGAACCCGAAACCGAATTAGAACACTTGTGAACACGTATGTATATAGAGTATTGTAAGTATACCGAACCTTGCTAACTTGGAAGCTATAGGTTCTGGATTTGGCCAGGCAAGAACCAATCTGATGGCAGCTACATATGCCGAAACTGCAACAAGGATCATCCCGGCACAGATTGCCAAGGAAGGGAGATCCGCTGCTACACTTGCCAGAAGCCGGGGCACCGTGCTAATGCATGCCCAGAAAACTCTAAGCCCAAGGGCAACTACCAGGGCTACAAGCAGCGTGAAGGCAAGGAGACTGCACTGGCGATGCTCATGCCCAGCATACCTCACAGGGACAGTGATCCCGAGGTCCGCAGAAGGGCGCACCGCAGAGGCAGCCGGCCTTACACATCATTGACCGTGATGGGACCGGGACTAAGTCCGGCCCAGGTAATAACTGAAACCTTTAATCCTTGAAGAGCATGACTAAGTATTAAAGTAATTGTATGAATGGAGTATGAATGCGTAAGTACTTGAAGTATGAAGTTGAGCATGAGTAAGTAATATGGAATATGTATTGAGCATGAAATGAATTAGTAAGCCTAGAACTCACACTAGATGAAATTTACCACCTTAGGGAAATTCCTTATCTGTTACCCAATACCTTCCAACTCACCTCATGCAGAGACCGACATCGCCACTCACCACTTCGACAACAATCAGTGTCAGGTCATCCGCCCAGGTATGATCTTATTAAAAGGATACCTGACACCCGAAGCACAAGTTTCAATCATCCGACGATGCAACGAGTTAGGAATGGGTCCAGGAGGATTTTATACACCCGAATTCCCCGGTGGGCAACATGAAGCTGAAGATGATGTGCTTGGGAAAGGATTGGAACCCTTATACCAAGACATACCAAACAACGCGATCAGGAGACGGAGCCACACCTCCATCAATACCCCCAGAATTCCAAACGCTTGTCACACAAGCTGTAGAAATCGCACAACAATGTGAAGATGAACCAATCCCTGCACTTGAAGCAGACCTCTGTATCGTCAACTTCTATGAGAAAGAAGGACGACTTGGCTTACACCAAGACAAGGACGAGACAACGGAATCTCTTGAACTAGGAGTGCCCGTAGTGTCTTGGTCCATTGGTGATGACGCCGTATTTTTGTATAGCGAGCAGAAGCGTATGGACCTCGCAGAGAAACTGGTATTGAGATCAGGAGATGTTCTAATCATGGGTGGAGAATCAAGGTTGCTGTATCACGGGATCCAGAAGATCAAGTTGAATACGGCACCACCGGCAATAGTCAATGCCACACACATGAAACCAGGACGCCTGAACCTTACCTTTAGAAAGTATTAATCTTGTAGTAGCATGTAATCCAGTAGTAACGTGTATTAGAGACACAGCATGTATGATGGTTGGTTATTCAATAAAAGCAGTGTTGGTTATTAAATTCCACTTGTTCCACCACTTTACTTATAATCTCATGAATCAATAGGTTGTGGACTCGGTACCGAAGGTAACCTGAGCATCCTCACCGAAGAACAAGCCGGCAAAAGCGGCACCATCCTAACGGGAACATTCCCGGTAAACGGCATCGAAGCCTCAGTATTATTCGACTCCGGCGCCTCTCACACCTTTGTATCGCCATCTTTCACTACAAGGTTGGGGCTAGACGCAGATGCGCTACCAAATTTCTTGGTTACTCTCCCGTCGAAGGAGAGTAAAATGCACTAAGTATTACCACACCGCCACAATTCAAATCAAAGGCGAAGCATTTCCCATCTCCTTCATTGAATTCAACGGGTTGGGATTCGACTTAATAATTGGAATGAACTGGTTGGAGCGGCACAAGGGGAGAATCCTATGCGCCGAGCACCGATTGCTGCTCAAGAGTCCATCTGGGGTCACTGTTTCATACCGCCAGAGACCGAGAGAGCCTTCAACTACAGTCATCTCCGCTATGGCAATGTACCGGGAGCTCAGAAAAGGACATGAAGTGTATTTATGCCATGTGCAAGATCTGGAGAGAGATCCAGAATTCAGTGATGATGTGACGTAGTCTCAGAATTCCCTGATGTATTTCCGAAAGAGCTACCTGGTATGCCACCACAGAGAGCAGTAGAGTTTGAAATTGACCTCGTACCGGGTACTGGTCCCATTGCTAGGGCACCATACCGTATGGCACCAGCAGAAATGACAGAACTCAAAGAGCAACTACGTGATCTTCTCGACAAAGGGTTTATACGCCCGAGCGTATCACCCTGGGGAGCACCGGTCCTCTTCGTGAAGAAGAAGGACGGTAGTCTCCGCCTCTGCATCGACTACCGCGAATTGAATGCGGTCACAGTAAAGAACAAATATCCATTGCCACGCATCGACGACCTGTTCGATCAGTTGAAGGGAGCTTCGGTCTTTTCTAAGATTGATCTCCGATCCGGATACCACCAAATTGCTATCAAAGAGCAAGACATTGAGAAAACAGCATTCCGAACAAGATATGGCCACTACGAATTCACGGTGATGCCATTCGGTTTGTCTAACGCACCAGCCAAGTTCATGGACCTAATGAATCGGTTATTCAGTGATCAGCTGGACACTTCAGTAGTAGTATTCATCGACGACATCCTTGTGTATTCGAAGTCACCAGAAGAGCATGAAAACCACTTGAGGAAAGTACTTGAGACACTGCGCGAGAACCAGCTGTATGCGAAGTTCTCCAAATGCGAGTTTTGGCTAGATCAGGTATCATTCCTCGGTCATGTCATCTCGAGCGCGGGTATTTCAGTAGATCCATCCAAAATCGAAGCAGTGCGATCATGGCCTAGACCTAAGACTGTTACCGACATCCGGAGCTTTCTTGGTTTAGCCGGTTATTACCGGAGGTTTGTAAAGGACTTCTCGAAAGTCGCTAAGCCCATGACGTCATTGATGAAGAAAGATGCACCGTTTGTATGGACAAGCGAGTGCGAGTATCCTTCCAGAAACTAAAAGACTCATTGACCTCAGCGCCAATTCTCACACTTCCAGAGGGCACAGAGGGATTTGAGGTGTATTGTGATGCATCGGGCAAGGGCATGGGATGCGTACTCATGCAGCATGGCAAGGTAGTAGCATACGCCTCCCGCCAGCTGAAAAAGCATGAGGAGAATTACCCGACACATGATCTAGAGTTAGGAGCCATTGTCTTCGCCTTGAAGATATGGCGACACTATCTCTATGGGGTAAGCATCACCATCTACTCCGACCACAAAAGTTTGCAGTATGTATTTACCCAGAAAGAACTGAATCTAAGACAGAGGAGGTGGATGGAGTTTCTATCAGATTACGACATCAACCTCCAGTATAAAGAAGGGAAGGCAAACGTTGTAGCCGACGCCCTGAGTCGTCGAGCACACTCGCTCCATTCGCTACTCGCTTCTTCTAGCTTGGTTGACGAGGTGCGAGACGCTCAGTTGAGCGACCCTTACTTCACAGAGATCAGACAGAAAATCACTGAGGGTACCTTCGAGAACCAAAAGTACGACTTCAAATTGCATGAAGATGGTCTGATCCGATTGAATGGCAGATTATGAGTCCCCGAAGCAATGCTGAGCTAAGGGATCGCATTCTGCGAGAGTCACATTGTTCGACATGCATGTCCATAGGGAGCCTCTAAAATGTACAAGGACATGAAGAGGTACTTCTGGTGGTCAGGAATGAAATCCGACGTGATTGAGTATGTTTTGAGGTGTCTCACATGCCGGAAGGTGAAGTTCGAGCACCGAAGACCGGGAGGAATGGTGCAATCCATGCCCATTCCGGAGTGGAAATTCCATGATATCTCTATGGATTTTGTTGTTGGACTCCCACTTGCTAGGGGAGGACTCAACATGATCTGGGTAGTAGTCGATCGTCTCACCAAGGTTGCCCGATTCATACCGATGAAGGACACCTGGAAGGTGGCGAAGCTCGCGGAGCTATTCGACAAGGAGATCATCCGACACCACAGAGTCCCAAAAACTATTGTATCCGACCGCGACACCAGATTTCTTTCGAGATACTGGAGAGCAACACGGGAAGCGCTTGGTACTAAGTTGAAGCTTAGCACCGCCTTCCACCCACAGACCGACGGTCAGACAGAAAGGACCATCCAGACTCTAGAGGACATGCTTAGGGCATGTGCCTTAGACTTTCAGGGGAGCTGGATTGAGAAGCTTCATCTTATCGAGTTTTCGTATAACAATAGCTATCATGCTTCGATTAAGATGTCGCCGTTCCAAGCTTTGTATGGTAGACCTTGCCGTACCCCGTTGTGTTGGGATGAGTCAAGCGAATCGGTCATCATAGGACTGGAGTATCTGGAACAAGTACAAGCTGAGGTACAACAAATCCGAGCAAATATGAAAGCAGCCCAAGATAGACAGAAATCCTATGCGGATGTGCGACGACGCGACCTTGAGTTCGCGTGGGCGACCAAGTGTTCTTGCGTGTCTCACTATGAAGGGCGTCTTTCGATTTGGCCAGAAGGGCAAACTGAGCCTGAAATTTGTAGGCCCATATACCATTACCGAGAGGATTGGAACCGTAGCTTATAGGCTAGCATTGCCTGTAGAATTGGGGCGTGTTCATGATGTCTTTCATGTATCACAACTCAATAAATACATAGCCGATCCCTCTCATGTATTAGAACCTGAACATCTATCCCTAGAGCCGACAATGAGATATGTTGAGACTCCATTACGAATCCTTGATACAAAGACAAGAGACACTCGCCATAAATCTGTACGAATGGTGAAGGTCTTGTGGTCTAACCACGATGTCAAGGAAGCGACTTGGGAGCCACAATCAAACACTGAAATCTCACCAAAATCAACACTAAAACATATTTTTCAACTTCCAAAACATCATCAATCATCAAACATCAACCAAACCACCTCCAAAACGTGAAGAACAACAAGAACAACCAACTACCAGAAGCTTGGTTCGAAAACCTTTCAGGTCTGCTATCAACGGAGCACTCGACGAATCCCGGTGTGAAGAATCGTTGTGAATCCGAAGTAAAAACAGGTAGAAACTCCACTTCCCTAATTCTCTACGGTATTATCTGTCTTGCCTCAAAATTTGGGCTCAAACTAACCCTTCTACGCTTCTGTATTGCTGTTGTTTAAGCTTCTGTCCAATAACTTGTTTACCAAGTTTCGTGCTTAATTCGAATTCAAATTGAAAACTTTCAATCACTAACGTCTTGTACATCTTTCAGGCTACACACCCATAAAATTTGAGCCAAAAACACCTTCGGGAACAGCCTCAACGCCGCCGTCCGAGGGCGGTCCGCACCCACGGACGTCATGTCCGGGGTCCCGGACTCCCTGTCCGTAAGCCCGGACGCCCACGGACGGCGGCGGGATTTAAAAAATTCAAAATTTAGGTTTTCTAATAATGTCCGGGCCCACGGACAGCCTGTCCGTGGCCCCGGACTTGCAATTTTTGTTTTCCTTTAATTTCGACTCTTCTGTATAATTAGGTTAACTGGGGTCCGTGGTCTCGGACATGGGGTCCGTGGCTACGGACGTAAGCAAAATTCGACCTAATTCTACCTCCGAAACCCTAGTTTAGGTAGCTTTTAATTTCACTTTAATTTTCTGTCAAAAAATGCTAAAAAACACAAAAAAACAGAAGCTCGCGCACTTAGGTTAAAACGACTCGTAATAAGCCGTAATAAACCAAGTAGAGGAAAAACGACCTAGGGGTAATGAAAGTAATTGAACCCTAAATAAGTCGAATACCAAGCCCCCGAACCCGAACTCTCCTTTCCTAATTTATCTAGGTTAAAATTAGGTGGCGACTCATAATAGGTTCCAGTGAGCTAGCTTAGGTTTTAATAATTATTGTTATATGACATAGTTATTAATCTTAGGTTATAAGTGGACCTAAAACCCGATTAGATCCTAATCAACTTAATCCACATAGGATAGGGTTTAAAATCGAGGCTCACAGACTGGCGACTCTGCTGGGGACAAACTTCTTAATTTTAACTTGTTTAATTTTAAGAAAGAGGGCTTAACTTGAAAATGTTTATTTATGGCTTTATTTACTGTTTGTTTACTTCTGCGCACTTTAATTTTTGCACCCTTGCATCATATGAGAGCGAGGGTCCACCAAACCAATTTCACCCCGGGACCCATTTGAGGGTCCCCTGTCAGGGACTCACACCTTTTAGGTGATGTGAATAAGTGGGGAAAAGAGGAGGGTGTCGTCTAACCACACCCCTTAATACCTGGGCTTAGCCCCAAGCATTTTCCTGGCAGTACCCTTACCTAGCCCATTGTTTGGTCAGTCAAAGACCCGACCGTAGACGCACACCTTTAGGTGATGTGAAAAAGTGGGGAAGCCCAAAGAGGATAGCGTGCAAGCCCTATTCCTTTGTGGTGACCTGGGCCAGCGCCCCAAGCACCTCTCCGGATTGATCCATACCCATTAATCAAGGTCGTCGGGTGAGGGCATTTTGAATTTGTGTGGAACCTTGTTTGCTCTTGTGATTGGCCCATGACCAGGCTTAGAACGGATAGGGAATTACCCCCATAGTTGGCCCAACCCAGTTCGAAGTCCCAGTTGTTTGTGGCCCATAGCAAGGTTGGTGCTGATTGATACCCTGTGTGTTTTCTTTTCTTGGTAAAAACAGGAAAAAGTCCATGGCCCACTGCTTCGAATTCAACAAGTCCTGTGACAGAACTATGAAAGATGTGTTCAACTGGTCAAAGAAGGTCAACAAGTTGTCTATCCTCCACACTTGGCATTTATCCCAGACACGATTGCACGAAGATTTCTGAGAGCGGCTATTAACCATTGGGATCCGGTTGAACATCTTTTCAAGTTTGGAGATAACGAGCTAACTTTACTGCCTGAGGAATTTGACGCACTTCTAGGGGCCAATACCCTAGCTAGCCCAGTAGTACCGAACTTGACACCCTCACCGGTCGAGGCTCATTCCCATTTGCTTGGGCTAAGTCCGACCCAGTTGCTAGGAATGGTCGGGCCGAGGGATTGGTGGAAACCCTTTCGACTTCATTACCTCTGAGATCTCCCTGGAGCACAAGAGGAATTTTCTCGATCTCGCGTTGCTGGCAATCTACCTCTTCAGAACCCCGTACATGGTCATACACCGAAAAATCTTCCCTTTGCTTCTACAGGTTCGGGCTGGTTTCGCTTTGGGACCATTGATAGTTGCACAAATTATTCAGAGTCTGGATTCATGGCCCAAGTCAAAGGATACCCCCTACTTCTTCGAAGGAAGCATTCATCTTCTGCAAGTTTGGCTTTTCGAGCGTCTCAAGTTGTTTCCTGAGTACAACCAAACGTTCACGGTTCAGCACCTCCCTAGAAGACGCACCCCCGAGGAACCGGTTAACGGATGGCCAGCTTTCTTGAACTCTATTCAGCAGGGACATCAGGTCCGATGGACAGTCTCGACTTGGAAAATTGAAGGAGTTCGAATGTGTGGAGGTTATTACGGAGGGATCTCGTTACCTGGTTTTGAGAACTTTCATGTCATTCATCCGTGGCGCTCCAGCCGTCAGATCGGGCGAGCCCAAAACCGTCCCAAGGGTTTGTTGTATGAAGCGCCAAGGAAAGTATACGATCATGAGGCTCTTCATGCAATCATGATGGATCGACTCGAAGGGGAAGTTCAAGTGGTGAAGTCCCTGGCACCTGAAGACTTGGAGCTCTCAGCAAGTTATCGGAAATGGCTATACGGTCGAAAGGAGGAGGTAGATGCTTTCAAACGAAAAAAGGAGGGGGTAGCCGAGCCAAGAGTTGTCAAGAGGAAGCTTGCATTTTAGACATTTAATTCTAGGCATTTTCTGTTTTCTTAGAACTCTATAAATTGTACTTCTTTTAATTTCGAGATGAATAAAGAGAATATTTTGTTTTGTTAGCTCTTTTAATTTAATCAATCAATTTTTGGAAAAAAGAGGAAGAAAAAATGGGCATCCGTGAACCCGGACGCGACGTCTGTGGCCCCGGACGTTGACTCAGATGTGCCCGTTTGACCTCCAAACGACGCCGTTCCACTTAGTGCCTTCCCCCAGCCGATTCAAATCGGGAATTCGTCCCAAAACTCCATTTTCATCCCAGCACTCACCATTTCCAAAACCCTAACTTCTCTCCTCCATATCTCACTCGTTTCTTGACCAAATCACTCCATTCCACCGCCATTTTGCTCACAAAACATTCCTCTTTCAATTCTGAGCATTTCCATACCAAGATCTCCCCATTTCGAGCACTTACGGGGGCAGAAAGTCACGTCCGAAGTCGAGTCCGGGGCGGACTGTTTTCGTCCGATTTGGCGCTTCCCAACTTCCAATCCAAATATTCTTCCACCATTGTATTTGGGTAATTTTCTCTACATTTTGACTACTCATTTGTCCATTTTGGTGAAGAACGAAGAAAAGAAAAACGAAATTTGGAGCTAGGAAGAAGACGACAATGGTGGTTCTCGGGTCAAATTTTCGAAGTTTGATTTTTTATGTTTTAAATGGCCAACTAGCTTTAAAAGGACATTTTAAAACGTGAAAAGTTCGTTTGGAAGGCCGAAACCGCTGTAATGGCCGAGGGTCGCCCGTTTTAGTTTAGTGTGTTTTAAGTACGAAATGAGGTTCCTTGCGTTTCTAGCTCGTGGAATGTTTAAAGTTTGCATGAATGATAGATCCTAGGACTGATTATATGGTGTGGAGTGCATTTGAGAGCACGGGATTCATGAAAATATCTAGGGAAAACTCTGTCAAAATTCCTGCAGAATTATATGTCTTTTGTCTCGTTGAATCCACAGGCATACCATGGAGGGTCGTAGGAGTTCCCGTGGGGTAGCTGGGGCTGGGGCGTCAGGCTCTCAACCACGTCGCAGGCGCCGCAGAGAGACATCCCCTACCTATGACCATACCCGTTTCAGAGGAGCTCAGCAGGAGCGCTGGTTTTATGAGAATCAGGATATTTCCATTCAGCAGGAGCGCCTCTTCAGCGATGACGTGATCGCCACTTTCGACCTCGATCACCTGCTTCAGCACCTTCATTGGGCGGGGTTGCTTACCTGCCCGAAGAGCTATGTTAGAGAGTTAGTGATAGAGTTCTATGCTAACTTGGACCAGGACGATACTGGGGCTGTGGTATCCTATGTACGTGGTCAGCCCATTACTGTGGGCCTAGATGATTTTGTGCATTTTTACGGCTTGCATCCTAGTGACCCTGAGCACAGGGGACTAGAGACGATTGCAGCCTTGGAGAGCGAGGCACGCCAGTTCTATCTGCAGCACTCTACTCTGTCGAAGAGTGTTCGTTCTTCCACGAGGGATCAGCCAAGGAAGCAGGTGATCCTCCCCTCCGCTTTACCTACTGCTCTTGACAGGGTGTTATTGGAGGTCTTGTCCCGTAACGTGCTACCGAAAGCGCGTAATGACGTCTCCGCTCGCTACTGCTTCCTTATGAGGTACATTCAGCATCCACCTGACTCAGAGGAGGGCTTGATCCCGTTGTCGGTTTTGATGAGAGACCACCTGATGGTAGCAGCCCGGGCCGGTCGCCATGCCTTAGTTTACCTGAGTTTCATCTAGTGGCTATGCGAGTGCGCACAGGTCCCGTTGGGGGATGACGATTGGGAGCCTCTGTATCCTACCTACACCATGGAGATGCTGAGGTCCCTTGGCTACTCAGCCGATCAGGGTTGGGCCTTCCCACAGCAGGCCAGAGTCTTCTCTCAGAGACCAGTCCGGCCCAGGTAGAGACAGCAGGCACCAGAGCCTGAGGACCTCCCCCACCACGAGGACCCGTCAGGAGGGTACACCTACCAGGGTGAGGGACCGAGCTACATGGGTACTGAGTACCCTATACCACTTTCCTCCTACTACGCCTTACCCGCTCCGCCACCACAGCCAGCCACACTTTAGAGCTTGCAGAGGGATATCCAGTCTCTCCACATCCAGGGTCGCATGGAGCGTAGGTAGATGCGCATGGAGGGTCGCATGGATACTTTCATGACTCACATGTATTCAGTCTTCCCACGTCCACCTCCTCCAGGGCAGTAGTTTTAGGGTTTTGCATTTTCTCTAGGTGCTTCATGTTCTTTTTCGTTTGTATCGTCAGACATGAGCTTTCTTTTGGTGATTTTGTGCTTTGACATTTGTTGCATGTTTCGTTTAATGTCGTTTGAGAAAACTCTTGCATGTAGAAAAATCGTTTTCCACTATCACAAGTTAGCTATGCATCTTTGTCGTCAAAACAAGGTAAAAAAAAACAAGTCATTTCACCCATGTGTTCTATCACTTTACCTCTCCACCACTTCACCAAAGTCTAAACTGGAAGAGGTTTCAAAACAGGAAAAATAAATCACCCAGCAATCACCCCATCACCACTCACCACCATTGTTCACCACCACACATGCAATCACCCTCCACAAATAACTTGGGCATTCTAAGGTTTGTCAAGAAAACCCCACAACAATACTGGGGGCAATCTGAGTTAAGGAACGATAACGTTTGTTTATTTTGTGCAAGCAAGTCTCTGAGTGAACGTTTCGCGAGAGTGCCTTGAGCGGTAAAACCAAGAGCGAAAGAGCGTGTCATTTTTACACGACTCCAGAGAGGCTACATTCAAAGGTGAGGTAAACGGCATGACTCCAACCGAAGGAGATAATTTGTAAATTTACGCTTAAACCAGTGAAAAGTAACAAAGAACAGATACACAACTATTAGGGATGACGAAGCACCTAGGTATAGCACCACACAGCCAAAAAGCTTGTGAACCCTGACATTACACCCTAGGCACCCCCGCTGAGCTTTTCATATATGACCTCTTTTACAACACTACAAGCTCCACAAATAAGCCAGCCAGTGATGAATAATCGACCCGGTGACCAAAGGAAGCAAGGAGCCCGACTTCCGAACAACAACTTCACAAGTCCAAAGAAGCAAAATTGCTACCAGCGTGACGAAACGACGCAAATGGTCCCAAAGTGACACAGGATAAACGAGCGAACATCAAAACAGCTCTCAAAGTTCAAAACCGGGAAACACAAGAACCCCGAAGGAAAGGAGATTCAAGGAAGGCAAACTTGAAAAGCCTCAAAGAAATCCAAAATCGGAAAAAAGAAAGAAGATGCAAGGAACAATCCAAAAGTTCCAAGTCCCAAGTTCATAAGCGAAGTCATCACGAAGTAGCCAAATGACTTCAAGGCAAAGAAGACAAGTCCGAGAGACGGTGCAAGTTGCAGCTTTGGTCATCCTTAAAGCTCCACATATCCTAAACATTCCTCCATTATCCTGTTGTCATTCATCACACCCCATAGCCACGTTATAAGCTCAAAAGACTTCCGACTTAGTAGTTGTGTATCCAATCGAGTGAAAGTAACAGGTTGAACGCGTAAATCTAACAAATGTCAAATTCAATGGTTGAGAAGTTGTGACCGTAAGTGAGAAACGAGTGCAAACACCAGACACGTCGAGTGTGGGTTAAGAAGCACCACATCAAAACATAAGCCTTGACCCTGTGAGGACGAGACTTGTTCTCACGTTTAGCCAAAGAAAATACTGGGGGCAATCGATCGTTCCGATCGATCGCCATGAACTCTAACTCAGATTGCCTTAAGAAAGAATACTGGGGGCAATTGTTGGTTCCAACAATTGCAACCACAACACCGATTGAAGCCCAAAAGTCCAAAACCCAAAGGTTCAAACCGTTCTCACATCCCACAGGCCCGTCCTAAGCCCTACCTCCACATCCAAACATTCACAGGCCCGTCCTAAGCCCTTCCTCCACATCAAATTCCCACAGGCCCGTCTTAAGCCCTACCTTCACACCCAAACATCCGTAGGCCCATCTTGAGCCCTACCATCTTCAGATTTGACATAAACCCTAATCTTTCTACATCCATTTAGACCCATCATACATTTTACTCACTTTCACTTAGAATAACCTTTAGGCTCATCATAAGACCTAGATCCAACCTTTAGGCTCGTCATAAGACCTAGATCCATCCTTAGGCTCGTAGTAAGACCTAGTCGCATCCCTTTAGGCTCGTAGTAAGACCTAGTTGCATCCCTTTAGGCTCGTCATAAGACCTAGAACCATCTTTTAGGCTCGTCATAAGACCTAGATCCAACCATTAGGCTCGTCATAAGACCTGGATCCCACCTTTAGGCTCGTCATAAGACCTAGATCCTTCCTTAGGCTCGTCATAAGACATAGAACCGTCCATTAGGCTCGTCATAAGACCTAGAACCGTCCTTTAGGCTCGTCATAATACCTAGTTGCATTTCCTTAGGCTCGTAGTAAGACCTAGCATTACCTTTTAGCTTACCCACTCTCATCAAACACATTGCATTCATCTCATTCATATAGGCTCGTCATAAGACCTAGCTGCATTATCCAGGTGCGTCACAAGACCTGGCGACAGAAAGTTGGCGAGGTGATGGCAATATATCCTCATTTTGTGATGTCAACTTATTTTTGGGATCAACGAATGGTGGGCAAAGGCAATAAGTCCCTAGGGTTTTTACCAGGAGTTATCCCTGCACACCGGCTTAGGGGGCGATGGCAATAAGTCCACATTGGGTCCAGCCAGGAGCATCGGCACGAGTTTCGGTCCCCAGAAGCATCCGAGCATCATCAGCATCATCAGCATCATCAACATCATCAACATCATCAACACCATCAGCATTATCATCAGCATCAGCATCATTAGCATCCTTAGCATTTCAGCATTCTTGCATTTGCATACCATCCATTTTTCACATCTTAGGTAGTCAACGCCTTAGAAACGCTTGACATTGCATCATTTCATTACAGGTATTCAGCGCCTTAGGACAGCTCGACAATGCTTTGTTGCTTAGGTAGTCAGCGCCTTAGAACAGCTCGACAATGTTTTGTGGCTTAGGTAGTCGGCGCCTCCGAATAGCTGGACGTAGTCAACCCGGTTTCGCACAAACATGGAGGATTCTGTGGAGTCCAAAATTTTGGGGCTTCACTCAAGCATCAACCAGACTTTTCACATCCGTTACAAAGTCCAGTTGACGGGGGGCAATCTGTTATACCCAAAATTTTGACCCCTGTTAAGGTCTACGAGGTTTTGGTGTTGTGAGGGATATTTCAATCAAGTAGTGAGAGATTACGGCCCGATTGGCGTGTTCCATGGCATGGGAAGCAGCTTCGTCATTGTCAGGGGCGTTTTCGTAATTTTTAAGGCTTCTAAGACCTCCTATAGGCTTTCTCTCTCCTCCAAAGGACGCCCAAATCAGCTTGAAATGCTTTGATATTTTAACCCATGATAGAGGATGGCATTTTAAGCATAATGGCGTTGGAATTTTGATTTTTTGAATTTCCAATAATTTTCTAGCAATTTCTAACTGAATCTGACGGGAAATTCAATTTAAAAATATTCCAACATTTAAAAAATTTGGTTCCACCTCAGAAAATTCATAATATCCATCCTTGACATGTGGTTAAAATTTCACAGCAAAATTCCTTTGGGAAGTCTTTTAATTAAAATACCAAAGAATCTTACTTTTACTAGATTTTCTTTATCTTTAAGAAAGTCTATATAAGGGGATAGGTTTTTGGATAAAATTAGAATCTCATAACCTCAAGAACCCTAGACTCTCAAAGAAGGCAGCCGTCTCTCTCTCCACGTTTTTGAACTCCGGAGCCACAATCAAACACCGAAATCTCACCAAAATCAACACTAAAACATATTTTTCAACTCCTACAACATCATCAATCATCAAACATCAACCAAACCACCTCCAAAACGTGAAGAATAGCAAGAACAACCAACAACCAGAAGCTTGGTTCGAAAACCTTTCGGGTCTGCCATCAACGGAGCACTCGACGCATCCCTGTGTGAAGAATCGTTGTGAATCCGAAGGTAAAACAGGTAGAAACTCCACTTCCCTAATTTCTACGGTATTATCTGTCTTGCCTCAAAATTTGGGCTCAAACTAACCCTTCTACGCTTCTGTATTGCTGTTTGTTTAAGCTTCTGTCCAATAACTTGTTTACCAAGTTTCGTGCTTAATTCGAATTCAAATTGAAAACTTTCAATCACTAACGTCTTGTACATCTTTCAGGCTACACACCCATAAAATTTGAGCCAAAAACACTTTTGGGAACAGCCTCAAAGCCGCCGTCCGAGGGGGTCCTTACCCACGGACGTCATGTCCGGGGTCCCAGACTCCCTGTCCGTAAGCCCGGACGCCCACGGACGGCGGCGGGATTTAAAAAAAATTCAAAATTTAGGTTTTCTGATAATGTCCGGGCCCACGGACAGCCTGTCCGTGGCCCCGGACTTTGCAATTTTTTGTTTTTCCTTTAATTTCGATTCTTCTGTATAATTAGGTTAACTAGGGTCCATGGTCTCGGACATGGGGTCCGTGGCTACGGACGTAAGCAAAATTCGACCTAATTCTGCCTCTGAAACCCTAGTTTAGGTAGCTTTTAATTTCACTTTAATTTTCTGTCAAAAATGCTAAAAACACAAAAAAACAGAAGCTCGTGCACTTAGGTTAAAACGACTCGTAATAAGCCGTAATTAAACTAAGTAGAGGAAAAACGACTTCTAGGGGTAATGAAAGTAATTGAACCCTAAATAAGTCAAATACCAAGCCCCCGAACCCGAACCCTCCTTTCCTAATTTGATCTAGGTTAAAATTAGGTGGCGACTCATAATAGGTTCCAGTGAGCTAGCTTAGGTTTTGATAATTATTGTTATATGACATAGTTATTAATCTTAGGTCATAAGTGGACCTAAAACCCGATTAGATCCTAATCAACTTAATCCACATAGGATAGGGGTTTAAAGTCGAGGCTCACAGACAGTACCCCTCCCGCCAGAACCCACCGAGTTTAATACTACTGAGAAATACAATCCCCGAATATAGGGAAGAGGGATATTAAGCCCAACAGACCGTCTAAATGCTTTTGCACTGAATGAATAAAAGTCTTACTCTTATAACGATAATAAAAACACAATACCATACCTCCCTTAATGACCAAGCATTGTAACGATAGGCACCGCCAGAGGCGAGCGCCACTACTACTGTAACGTCGTAGAAGGATCTCCCAATATATCAGGGAAAGCGGATTGGGAGCATCCTAAGCTCCGCGAGACCGTCCCCCGTAATGGGGACCTTAAACTACCATGCCATTGTATTGAAATAGCAAATTATAAACTGAGACTACATTGAGAGTGTGGAGAATTTTGTAAGTCCACTCGTCTTGTCATATTCGAATTCCAGTCCAAATCTTGTGTCACACAACACTGTAAAACTAGAACCTTGTTGTGTTGACACCTATGGAGAAACAAATTCCGAGCGTTTATGCTACCATAAATCTAATGTGAGGTAGAACTCGAATATTCTAATAACAATGTGGTCAGGAAAATTTTCCAATCCAAATACTGTCTTTTTAGGAACAATCGTTCTAACGGTACTTGAGCAACCAATGTGGTAGTAAGAAAGACAAGTGTGAAACCGACAATCCCACTTACATGGCGCGCTTGCTGTAATACCCCAAATTTCTAAACTATGATTAGGGCCTTACTTAACTGTAAACCTCAGGAAACCCTAATTTCTAAAGATAGAGAAGGTTATAATTAGTTGGAGGTGCTTGGTGAACATTAGGAACCTTAGTTCCCGGAGTATCACCCGGTAAACCTTAGTTTCGCAGGATTCCTGAAATTTCCAAAAATTACTAAATTCCTTAGGAACTGAGAGTGGTTATCAACCCTAGGAAGAGTGTCAGATAATTTTGAGAGTGTTTTGAGGGAAGAAACAATCATATCTTTCTTCTTTTAATATAAGACAATCCAGTTACATTTTTCAATATTTAGTGGTTCTAGGCAAACGAGGCTTTGGGAGAGCTCAGAAATGACCCGAGGAAATTCCTGAAACTTGATAACCCACACTAGTATTAACATACCTACACATATAGTCTTAATACCAATGAAAAGCTCAAGCCAAACATGGCCTAAGATGGTGGCCGAAAATATCAAGGGAAGGAGAGAAAATATCTCGGTTACTATTTACACCTCCTTACTATTTGCCAATGATTACAAAACCAACTTGCTCCCTCCTTATCCATTCAAGGGCAGTTACATACCAATGGTGAGGATTGGTTTTGGACACTTGGCACAAATCAATGGCTATGGACAATTCTAGAAGTAATGATTATAAGTTAAAGGATAAGGATGAAATTTAGTATAAAAAGGGGGGGTGGATGTCGGCCATGGTAGGTGAGCAAGGTGGCCATTATTCTTCATCTACCTTGCTTCTCCTAAGCTAGAAAACACCATTGGAGCTTAGGCAACAATACTCCTCCATTAGAAACACAAGTTTAAGGTAGTAATTAAGCTAAAATCAAGGAAAAAGGCAAGTTTAAGGAGTGGAAGCCAAAATCCAAGGTGGGCGAATTGGTTGGTGGAGATTTTGAGTTCAAGAAACCTATAATCAAGGTATAAAATCTCCAAAATGGCTAGGAGAGGACAGGTAACATCTATGCACATCATTTTCACCTTTAAAGCTTATTTTCCTTCTTAAGTCATTCTATTTGGTTACCTACGAATCCTATGTCCTATTTTCTTAAACTTTTACAGTAATCTAGGTATGCATATTTAGTTATTATCCTAGAAAATCATGTTGAAATAAGGTTGGGAAGTAGGAAAACTCTAAAGAACTTTGGAAATGGAGAAAAATGAGCGTTAAGCTTTAGGAATTGTTTGGATGGGTTTCCGACATGGGTTTGAGCTAAAATTTTGAGGGTAGTCTTTAATAGTGAATATATGGTTATGGTTGAAAAATCAAGTCTAATGGAGAAATTTAAGTCGGTTAGACAAGGTAAAGAAGCTAAAAATGAGAAAATGTGCTTTAAGCCTTTCAGAGTGGTTGAATGGGTTTCCGAATTGATCTTGAGCTGAAATTTTGGGAGATACTTTGTTGTTGATATTGAATCATGGTTAAATTTTAGGTCGAGACACTTTTGGGAAGCTATTTAAGTTGGTGAATAGTGATTTTGGTCAAAAATGAGTTTTTAAGCTTTCTAAGGTGGTTTCTTGGAAATTATTTGATTCTCTGATTTATTGGAGCTTGAATGGTATTTTTATGATGTTATTAAGGTTATTTTACAAGTGGTGAGCTTGATGTGTGAATTAATACTTGTGTAAAGCTTGGTTATGATATCTTACTCATGGTGTGTAAATGTGTTTAAGGATAACCTCTTGTGGTGGTGGTGGAAAGTATTGTGTGATGTTGATATCATGGTTATCCTAAGGCTATGCCTCTTTTGAGATCCTTTAAGGCCAAGCCGATGTTCCGGCAACAATATAAGCTCCTACTAATGAATTGGAGCTGCCACTATGATCTACTCCTATTGGGCAGAAGTTTTCAATAGGGGGTGTGCACACTTAAGGACATATGGTGGGTGGTGGTGGTGGTGGACTTCATTTGGAAATATCTTGTTTATGATATTAATTATCTCTTGATAATTCTTGGTACAGGTAAATGGTGTGTGATCTATTCTGATTTGCTCTATTGTTAATATTTGTTGAAAACAAAGGTTTTAAAGAGAAAATAAGTTTTTACGGGGTGTGGTAGTGTTACTCAGTTTTTACTGATTTTATTTGTTTGTGTTTTTCTGTGTTTATGAACTCTGTGAATTCAGGGTAACTGGGATGGTCATCTTCTCTACACTGAGGACGAGTCCACCGATACTTTCTATATTTTTATGTTTGTCACCTATCGTAGAAGTATTCAGCCTGGGGTCACCGAGATAGTGTATGAGGAGTGGAACAAGAAGATACAAGGTTTTAGGCACCCGGAGAATGGCAGCAGCCAGTCTATCACTCATGATGTCTCCACTATGTACGAGTATATGCAAGTGGTCCCTAGTTAGATACCAGTTATGTAATAGCCTTTGATACCCCTTGCTTTTGGTGTAAAATAGGAGTAGGAGCTAACATAGTGGTTGGCTGGAAGGGGTCTTTTAGGTACTAAGGTGTAAAGTGACGGGTTGGTTGTGTCACTCTTTTGGTAGGAGAACAACAATGTAAGATAGCTAATGTAGGGGTGGTGGTGGTAATAGCCTTACACTTACTAGTCTTTAGTAAGTGTGGCGGTAACCCCCGGGAATAGTAATAGGGGACCTTCTGTAAACTGACGCATGTATAATATAACTAACTTTTACGGTGCTACTTCAGTTATGGTATGTCTTTAAGAAATAAAAAAAAATGACTAAGTAAATGGTGGTGGTAAACCGGGGCGTTACACTTGCCACTGCAATCGCTGAGCTAAACAATGTACTATTAATTCCGTCTACCCCGCGCACTTGCTACCGCAAGTGCTGCAGACAACTACGACCGTAGTACAATTACCATTAACGTTACAAACGAATTCTGTAAACAATGTAGAGCAATGGTATGACACCTTGGCTACCAATTACGGCTAAACAATCGTACGGTTCGAACACAACGACATAATTCCAATGTATCACCTTAGAAATTACGGAAGGGCACACACCAGCCCATAACGAATTACATTCATTTAACCAGAATGGATTAAATGACACTGGCTTAAGAGCCAAGATAATATGATTTAATTGACAAACCAGTTAATGGCTGAATTGGACGTGGAAGGTGAAACTTGATTCCTTGGGATCGAGGGAAACCAACCACAAATTGGGGTGGAAGGATAGTTCGACACTGGAGCTGATCACACCATAGTCGGATGACTCTTGAGACTCTTCACAAGTTGCCACAGTTAGTTACAGTAAGAATAAACAAGAACTACAACATATTAGCTGCAACAACTAACAATAGTTCAACCATAAGGTATTAAATAAGAATGCTCGCGACTAACATCTCACCCTTGTATATATTAAATCATACAGAAAGTTATAGAGGGAATACGATCATATAACAATCAATACAGACAATACACACTTCCAGGTTACGACAACATGTGATGAACACCAGGGAAACTGTAAAACATGACAGTCCACAGTTGTACCAAAACTGAAAAGAACAATTATACCGTAACACGGTTGTTACCAATATAATTCGCATTAATAAACGTGAATCTATGTTTAACGCATAAATAATTACCACCCCTGGGCACTACCTTTACCAAGGAGTGCCACGTACGATTATGTACAATTTTGAACGAATGAACGTTAAGATTAAATCTTCTGTGTATTATCATGATCATACTGATCATTGGACAAGTTCCAAGTGAAAGAATGGCTACCGCCATTGGCGTTCCACCAAGTAAAAAGCAATAATTATGTGTGTATGCAAAAAGGCATGTCGTCTACTATTAATACGACTGTCAGTGATGATGAATGTGTGAATTCAACAAAGGCAAACAGCCTACACAATAATACAAACATCCTGGTTTAATTAATTAAACAACGACAAATTGCCTAAACAATAATATTAATATCCAAGTGTAACCGATGATACCAAATACCCAAAACTAAACGCTAAATGGTGTAAGTTAAAGTAAGTACTTGATGTACTAGTAAACGGGCGTAAGCCCGGGAGGACGGGGATACCGCCTCTGACTACCTTTAAATGAATGTTACCAAGCAAACGATGTTTGGATTAATATGACAGATAACAAGAAGCAAACTACCATAAGGACTTCCATAAAGGAAGGATGCACACATCCTCGCCACGGAGCCCGGTACTACGTTAAATGATAAGATCCGGAAAATATAATGAAGTTAAGAGAGATACGGTACATATCGTAAGCAATGTGTATAACATGCTAATTAATCAACACGCGCCAAACCACACACATGAGATCTAAATAACAATAGTTTGACCCAGAATATGAGTAACTCTAATAAAGAAATTACTAAACAATAAATAATAACAAACTTTCAATACGAGAATTCAAAGATTCTCTTGAAGAAATTAACCAACAGTTATCAACAATATATTCAACAACAAAAGGAGGAAAACCATCACCTATTATTACAGTGCGAACTATCTTCCATTAGAATAAATATAACAAACATCTGTCAAATACAATACATGAACCCATAACCGTTGGGCAGGAAACCCAGGGAACTGAACATTCCCACGGGAGACCCCCAATATTAACAAGAAAGGAGATTGACAATAGAATACTTCACGAACGTGTAATAGACACTACGAGTCTATAAACGAGTTATGGGACGACCACACTCCATGGGAGCTTGTGGGCTCGACAGACTCATTCCTGAGTTAGTCGAGTAAGTAGCAATGTATCAGTACGGTACCCCATACACATTGACATGTGGTGAAAGGAACACTGAGAGTAGTCAACTCCACACGAAGGTCAGAAATGTAAACCCATACCAGTGTAAATAACCGCCTAGAATAAATTAACGGATAAAACCCCAGTTTAATTAACGAAGTGAGTGGAACCAATAACCTTGAATATAATGTGACCAAGCCATAACTCCGTAAAGGAAGGGCTTAAACACAGTGACTCAAAAAGGAAAACCTCCCGACAGCGGAGAAAATTGATAGTAAATTACATGACAAACAAGAAGACCCAATAAATGGGCAAATGAGAATATAATAACCAAAAAGGTTCAGTAACCGCCTACATTAATGCAATCTGCAATACTGGAAGCAACCACTTAATTATTATACCCGTGAAACGGGGCAAAGAGAGAACTACTCTCCAAATACAAATGTATTCAACACCACTAAATAGTATGATAATTATGTATGTCCAAATTAAGGACAATGGTACGTTCTTAACCAGGAAGAGGTTGAACACAGGTACATTATTATCTAATATATAGTAAAGGGGAAGCTAGTACACTAGTAGATGCCCTGAACTTTAAAGAGAGAATACTACAATAAATATGCAACCGTCTAATTGATTGAAATATGGTGCGCACAGAAGCGACCATTACAACTACAAGGTGAATGAATACTTTTCCAAACACGGACGAACAAGCTCGCACAGAATACAATGATGAGAAATAAAATGCAAGAATGGCTATACAACCGTCTGGACAATCAAAAGACATGCTACAAAATAACTACCGAGTTCAAACCATTACTTAAATATGAACTCACAAATATATAATGATATTCCTTGTGAAAAAACGTGTGAATATAAAAATTTTAAATTTAACTGAGGAAAATACCCCAACTGCAAAGAAAATACCCGCATGGGATGTCAATCAATGCAGAACACAATATAATTATAGTTATGGATTCTCCCAATAAACGAGGCGAACCATACAAAGGTTGTTGCGAAACCGACACTCCGGAAGCACAACAAATGTCAACAAGAAATACATAATAAATATTACAAATAAATACCATACTCCGGAACAAAACACCGGGAGACACGAGATTACAAGCACTCGTGCATTATTAACGCCATGTCTTAAAGAAAATGTTATGACTAGTGCAAACGACACTAAATACAAATGATTATTTACATCATACTTCATCTCAACATTATACCGACGAGTGAAGATAATAACGACTTGAATAATATTGCACACTAGTGACCCAAAATATTGATATACGATTTCGATCCAGTCTTGTGCACATACAACTAATGTTACCACACCGACTGAGACACCTCTATTTCCAGTTACAAGACCGTGAACAACACCGTCTTAATGGAACGACGTCAGCAATAAACTGCTGCAAATAAACCATCTAAGATAACGATAGAATGAAGGGCATATTAGCCCATATCCGTGAGTCTGTACCTCCATACGGAGCGAGTGGGCCCATTAGAACGTGCTTGAGACAGTGCACCAAGTACTCCATGCCTTTGGCTGGAAATGTATGCGCCTCACCTTTCGCACAATTTCTTTCAAGTATCAAATACCTAAGATCGACCCGTTTCTCAATATGAGAAATCCATGAGACCCAAGTATCCAGCGCTCTTTGGTTAATAGCGCCAGTTGTATACTTGTGGGGTACGGGGGCGTAACCCTTTTTAAGGAGGGTAGAGCCTCTTGGCTGTGCACAAGTGTGCACTAGTTTTTGTGTTTTTGTATACGGGGCATACACTGTTTTGTTGGTTGTTTGTATGCGCATTGCGCACTTGTGTATGTTTGTGTACGTGTATGTAAGTATCCTATGAGATACTCAGTGGTGTTTGTATGTATGAACTTGCTGGATGAAATATATGTGTATACTCTCTTATGAATCCAATTATGTTGTATCATTTAGATACCGAACACATAGATACTGATTGAATCATAGATATAGAACGTGGAAATGTGGAATGTTAAGGACACCTCGGGGAGGTTGTCAAGATGGTTAGAACAGATAAGAAACGATGGTGCTGATGGATCACCTATATCCATATATTTGACTTAACGCCACACTTGAGGGCTATGTGCAATATGAGCACAACACTTATGCGTGAATGCTACATCACATAGATGTACATCATGGGAATCATGGGTAGACATATATTATATACCTATTTATGAAAGACGACTTCGGGACGAAGTCTTTTTAAGGGGGGTAGACTGAAATACCCCTAATTAAATTAAACATTGATTAAAAATTTAATCAATGAAATTAAGGCCTAAACATGCCTTAAAATCAATTTAAAAACAACAATGGTCAACATAAAGCAATTATTGCACCCTTTGACCATTTAGGGTAAATATATACATAAATGAACTCTTTAGGACCTAAAATTTTGTCCTAAGCATTATAACATGTAAAGGAACGTAATAAAATTATTGGACAACACTCGAACATCAAGAACAAGCATTAACATGCTTAAAAGTCACTTAGGGCAAAAATGTGCTCTAAGAAGTTTTAAAGGTCAAGTGACCTCCTTTTGATTCCAAATCAAATTCCTAAGATTTGTAATAATGTAATGGATGTAATTAATCAATTACCAAAGAAAACCAAGCTCAAAAACAAGCTTTAACACACAATGTGCACTAAGCTTCCTTAAAATACATTTTTGTGAGATTGTCTTCAAAATGAGTTTTGTTTGACTTTAGGGTCTTGAATACCCTTAAATATACTAATGTGACATAATGTACCACATTGGAATGTGTAATTAAAATTTTCTCAAAAAAATCAAAAATATGTGCCTTAATTGGGAATAGTACCTTTATAACATGAATTCTTTAATCTAGTCAATGGTCAATTCTTCTCCTTTGACCTTGACCTTTCATCGCCGATTAATGAAGGCTGCCTCCGTAGCATGTGGCCGGCCTAACCACTCAATTAAACATGACTCATCATGTTAGCTTTAATAATGTAACGATGATTACTTTTGTAACATTAATTAATAACCTCACCTTTTCCCCCTTGTATACTTATTTCCACCTGCTATGGTATGTTATCCTTATCCATTTACAGACTCTAAACACCTACTAAAGAGCCACCGGTTACTACACATACAATATGAGCTCTACTACATGTTCACATGTAACATATATTATAACCAAATTCCTACCGTAACCACTTACTTCCGCCCGCCTAATGAGTTTTCTTCAGCCTTAGGAAACCTATATAAATATCTAAGGATGACTCATTATACTACTATTCTCTAGTTGACCTAGTTATCCCTTTATAATTAATGAGCTTGCTTCTTTCTTCATTTGCTCCTCTCAGCTGTAAATAACAATCCCAGCTCTCTCTTTTACTCCTTCTTAACCGTGAGCACACACTAACTTCCATGGTGGATTCCTCTTGAACTAGGTAAGATCTCTAGCCATGGCTATACTCATTCTCTTCACCATTCTTTCTTCTTTTCAATGAGCTCAACTAATCCCATTTCCATCTATCCCTTCCATGTGAAATGGACCTGGAAGATAGGGCTCTGCTTGGTTGAAAACCAGAAAAAAAGGGAAGAAACTTGATAAGTTTCTTAAGGTATAAAATGCTTCAAGCATGACCTTCATCCTCCGATTTGGTTCTGATTTTATTCTTTGTTTTCTTCAGCTTATTCCCACCATCTCTACATATTCATTCAGCTAGAACATCCATACCTTGAAGAAGGAGCAACATCCAAGCCAAGGGAGCTCATTTTGATCAATTTTCGGTAACAAAAAAAATTCACTTGTTCTATCTAGATATTACCAGTTGTACACCTTGGTTTATATGGTGATTTAACACCTTTTTTGGCCTTTGAAAATCAGGCGTGAACAGCCTACTAGAACAATAATTAGCAAGGTAAAAATCCATGCAAATGAGCTGATTATATCCCTTAAGAATGCTGGTTATATTTTAAGACTAATACACACTTTTTCCTTGTGTATATGATGGTGCATGGGTGTATCAAGCTTGGGAAAGTTCTGCAAAAAAAAATTCAGAAGCCAAGTCCATGCATAAATCTAGCAAAGTAAGGAAAAACCTACCATTAAATGCTATGTTAATTAAGCCTAATTGTTAGTTATGTTTGGAAACTAATTTAAGAATTGTTATAACTCAGCCGTGAGTACTTGGGAGGCTTTGGCTGGTTTGGTTTGCTTGGAACCAATGTAAGAACACTAAACTCATATTATATAGTTTTTATATCATATGCTACTTATAACATGAAAGTCGAGAGCTAATAAGGGTCTAAATGACCAAACTATATAATATAATGTGTTATAATATTTTTAGTTGGTAATATAAGGTTTAGATGACATATTATGTCATAGGAATTAATTAAATAATTTTAGAAAACCTTAGGAAAAAACTATATAATAAGCAGGAACATTATAGTATTTTATGACATTTATGTGTAACATTTATTATGTGTTATATGTTGTAATAAGGCCATGCTTTAGGCCATTTAATTTAATTGCTATACTAAGTTAAAAATGAATTAAATTAAAAATAAACAATACCGAAATGTTTTACGGTAAATTAATAATCAAAATAAATTTTGGAGGCTAAATAAAGATTATAAATGAAAACTATGTATTAAAAACTATTAAGATGAATTTTATAAAGTTTTATAAAATATGGGTCAAATTGTAATTTTTGAGGAAATTGTGGTCAAAACCGCAATTAAGTAAACCTAAGGTCAAACTGGTAGTAAATGGGTCAACCTTGACCATACTAGGTGCCTTGACCAAAATAAAATACATAAGTGATTAATTATGACTTTATATTAAAATCTTGGGTGAAATGGTTTTTCCCTAAGCTTCCAATAATCCTCCGCCTACTCTCTAATCGGGACCTTAGTCTATCACCAAGTTCTTCGAGTTCTACAGAATTACCTTGCTACCGAGTAAATCGAATTCGAAGAAAGGAAGATGTTCACAATAACAATGGAACAGTGGAAATTCTCAAGTTCAGATCGCGTATTCTTTATTGAGGGGGTGAACCCCTATTTATAGTGTTTCCTAGAGGCTGTCTTGCCTATCATGTTGTGCCAGCCTGGCACATAAATATCTTGATAGGCCTATAAAATATCTCGTAAATATCTTATCCTAATTTCCCTACTTTCGACCGCTATCTGCGCCCGCTCTGTTCTCCTATCGACCGGTCACCGACGACCAGTCGTTATCCGTACTATGCTTGGCATATTGGGCTACCGGTCACAGACGACCGGTCGTAGCGACGCTTCTAGTGACCGGTCACAGGCGACCGGTCACCCCCTATGTTACGCTCTAAAGTCTCTGGCGACCAGTCATAAGCGACCGGTCGCTGCTCGTGCTTCGTTTGGGGTCTTTTGTGCTCCAAGAATACCCGGTTGCTGCCTTGTGCTTCCTCTTTGTTATTCGGTCGGTTAAGCTGGCCAGGTCACCCTCGAGCCCTTCTTTCCTCCTTTTTTCTACTGGGATCACGTTTCCTTTGGGGCTTCTGGACATATTTTCCCCTCTTCATCATTCCCACAAGTTCTACTTTTGACGTTCTAACGAAGAAAGTAGAACTTAGAACCTGTTTCTCCTGGTCTGGTTTGGGGAATAAAACATTTTGCTTTGCGTCGGGCTTTGCCTTTTGTCCCTTATCTCCCAGTCCCACAAGTTCTACCTTTTTCTGTCAGAAAGAGGGTGGAACTTCTTACAGCTCGTGTTACGCTCATGCTTGTTTTTGTACGGAACAGAGTCATTGCAGAATTTCTATCACCTTGTGCGTGCCAGCTGTCGCTGTGGAATGTGCAGAGTCCCTGTGCTTTTCCCTGTAAAAAGTTCTTTTTTGTTTGTTTTTATATTTTAAATATTTCCAAAATTATTTTACCGCTTTTTGAAGGGTTTTGGGAGGACAACGCTTCTCTCTCCTTCCGCCCTTTTGCAATTCATGAACTTTCGTATTTTCTTTTCTCCTCCGTTCTTCCGTTTTCTCTGCTTACTCTGCCTTCACACTCTCCTCGTTCTAATGGCGACCTCCAGCTCGATGACGATTCGTTCCTCTTCCCTCGACGCCATCGAAGGCTCGGAGTCGGGTGGTAAGTTCCGTCCAACTTACCTAAAACCTAAAACCCCTTTCTCTAAAAATTGGCAGGCGTTGCCTAGCATTTTAGACATTAAGGCTCTTGATTTCTTCTGGTGAAAGTGGAAGTCCCAGCTAGGTTCCAAATCTATCTCCCCTCCTCTGACTCGCACCCCTTCGACGAATTTGGTCGTGGATACGTTGTGTACGCCGATTCCTTCCTTCGGGGGATGATGATTCCTGCTCACCCGTTCGTGCTCGGTATTCTGATCTGTCGGTGCTGTACACTCGCCCAGGTCCATTCGAAGGCCGTGTGTCAACTTCATGCCTTCATCGCTCTCTGTGCTGAGGCCAAGATTGCGCTCTCCGCCACAGAGTTTGTTCAATTTTTCAACAGCAGGGTTGACGCTGGCAGTTTGACCATAGCTAGTCGGACAGGGTACTCGCTCTTCGAGTATAAGAAGCTTGCGTAGCGGTGGAACGCCCGATGGTTTGTCATCGTCCCTCCCGTCGGGCGATTTCTCGGGGTTGCTTACTGCCCTTCGATTATCAGGGGCTCCCTTCATTGTCTTGCATCGCCAAAATCAGAGCTTCCGATATCGCGGGTTCTAAAGGCGGTGAGCAAGCGTCGCAGTAGTGTGGAGAAGTTCTTCACTAACGCGCGCCTGGCCGCGCTGGCGCATTCTGAGAGTATGGGCCTTGTCTTTTATTTCTTTGTTTAGGTTCTGTCTTGGTTGTTTTCGTTATTTACGTCTCTTCCCTTGCAGATTTCCCCCAACTTGGGTCGAAGGTGGGGCCCTTCTATAGCTCGCAGTTGGTTTCTTTTAAGTCGGGGAATGAAAAGGTGGACTATTACGCCTCCCTGGACGCCGTTGAAGAAGCGGCCTTGCGCGAGGAGGAGATGGCACCTCCCGGCAGGAAGAGGCATGGGAAAGAAGTTGAGGGTGCATCGAAGAAACAGAAACTAAAAGAGTTGAGAGATGAGGGGTTTCCGAGGACGCCGAAGACCCGGTCACCTGACATTGCTGCCCAGCCAGGTACGTCTAGTCCGGTTTCCTCCGGGTGTTTTTCCCCTCACGCCTGGGTCAGATCTCAATCTTAGTCCGTGGGGAGAGAGAGAGCTTGTGTGTGCGGTCCCCATCTCCGTATCTTTGTCATTCAGGCCTTGTCACTTTTGTTTTCCCTTTTGCCATCGCTGTGACCAGTTGTTTTTCTTTCGATAATTTTACTCTTTGAGGTCATTTTTATGTGTGCTTTGTTGCTTTGCAGCTCCCGAGATTGGGGGGACCGAGGCTGAGAGGACGGGTGCAGGCCATCCTGCTTCTGGTGTGGCGACCGGTCAACCAACATTCAGTCAGCAACGCCGGAAGGTCCTGGCTTCAAAGACTACTGGGAGGATATCATAGACATCGAGGGTTTGGATGCTGCGGGCGTTGCCGCTAAACAAGACCTCCCGGGGGAAATTGCTTATATCGGGCCGGATGTCTCACTACCGGGAGCAGGTGGTCGAGAGGTGGACACCCCGTTGAGCTCCACCAAAGCAGCCGCGGCCGCTGAAGGTTCGAAGTACCGGGCGGTGCCCGAGGACCCAGAGTTGTGCACAAAGATGAAGGAAGATACCAACGCTTCTTCATCGTCCTCGCCTCCTCCGGCTGCTAGTGGTTCTTTTTGTGGGCCGTCGGAGAATGACGGATGGTTTTATCATCGCGGCCAGCCTCTTCCTTTGCTGTCCATGCCGGAGTCGTCTTCCTACTTCGACCTGTGGAAGGAGGCGATCCGCAAATCCGGCGTGCCCGACGGCCTCTTTGCGCCTATGAAAACTATGACTGCTGCCAAGGAGAGGCTGAGGATTGGAGAAGGTGTGGCAGAAGCCATCATGCACCACTCCTTTCCTCTGGATCATTCACTTGATCTCATGTGGTGTTGGAGAAATATGTGACTACTTCTACAACCTAGGCAGTGTACCTATCGTTTTGTGGAATAGTGGATTTGTGGGGTTGTCGAACTCTTGGGGACCTTGTTGTAGTTAACTGATAGTGTAGTAAATTAACTGAGGACTCTATTTAAACTACTGACAAGAACTTATCACTTTTTTAGGGAAATTGTGGTTACAGCTTAGCGTAAACAAAACAGTAATAAAAACAATTAATCGAAACAGAAATAATAACGGTTGTAAGACTCTTTGTTTTTAAGGAAGCACCCTAGGTTGTTCTGCTCACCTATTTCATCCAATTATATTAATATAAACGTCCACCACTGTAGCAATAAGCTTAGGAATCTTAATTAGTTTATTGATCGTTCCCTGTACAATAAACCCTAACTAGCAGAAATAACAAGCCGTAAATTTTTCCCAAGTCAATTCAACCAATCGCATTATTAACAATTCCTATTGGAGACAGATTAACCTATAGGCGAAACTCGCTTCTAGTCGTTAACCCGTTTTGACTTCCTATGTCTAGAACCTCGTTTAGCACCGCATTTTAACAAGAGAACTACAAATATCACTTTAATAATTGGCCTGAAGATTAAAGCGCATTAAGGACAAGAATCAAAATATTGATTAAATAATTTATAGTGGGAAGTCTACATAACACAATTATATAAAATAGGCTTGCTTCCCAACCTGGGAGGCTACGTTTATTACTTACACATAATTATAAAAACAGACATAATAAATAAGATAGACATTAAAACAGAGTAAAGTTTAAGGAAAGAAACAACTCTATTTGGGGAGAGTTGTTTCGCTTCCGGGCTTGTCTTCGTGATTATGCCAACCTCAAAACAATAATAAACAGGTAAAATGAAGAATAGCGAACAAATAGACACAAGTTGGTCCTGTCCGGGTGGGGCTACACGGACACAAATCCGGACATCACCTGTCAGTATGGGGTCTACGCGGACACAAATTCGGACACAATCTGGAATTGTGCAGAACTTCATTCTTCGTTGGTTTTCTGGAAAATAACAGCGTAAGGCTAATTTGGTGAAGGGGAAGGATGGAAATGAAGTGGAGATATGGATGTTGTTATACCCAAAATTTCAACCCCCTCGGAGTAGTCTCTAAGACATACATGTTACGAAGGGCAAAATGGTCAAAATGCACCAATGCAGGATTTTCAAAGGACATTCTCACGATATTCGATTTTCATATGACTTGTTCATTATCTCCAAACACTTCCAAATATCATAGTCATTATGAAAGGTATTTCATGATTTTCTGATAATATTTATTCTGGAAATTAAGCCTTTAATAAGCTAGTTTCTTTAATAATTAACACATGAAATAGCCTCAAAATAGAAATAAAAGGGTTTCAAAATTAAAATAAAATTGTCACATGGTTAGCATGACTACATATAGTCATAAACCTGAAATTATTTTATTTGGAACCTTATCCCAAAATTTAAAAGAGAAATTCAATCATTTTTGCAATTTTCTCTCTCCTATGGAAAATACCGAAATCAAAACAAAATGTCATGCAATTTTAACACAAGATAGAGGATGATTTTTAGAGACTAATGCCGTTGGAATTTCATTATTTCGACTTTCCAATAATTAGTTATGAATTATAGGAGATTCCAGATTGTGGGATTATTATCTAATCAGTTATTTCTCAAACAAACCCGATTCCAACTCTCAAAATTCTTAAAATTCATCCTTTACCTCCAGTTAAAATTTCATAATTTTTCTCGGCCTGCAGCATATTCTGAAAAATCAGATTCTCTTAGAGCACAAAATCAGGATTTTAGATAAAAATTTTGTTCTATCAACACGGCCTTGCTCTCTCTATAAAAGGACCTTCCAAAAATGACCTAGGGCAGAGGAGAACACTTCCAAAGTCCGAAAGCACGGCCAAAACCTTCTCTCCACGTTTTTACACTTCCAAGCCTCAAATCAATACTGAAACACTACAGAAATCACCCCAAAATCACCAAAAACTCATCCTTTCTTCTCCCATTGAACTTGAAAGCACCAAAAACACCCAAAAACACCACAAAAACAGAAGAAACACGTCCTTAACAGCATAAAGAAGGAGTCAGAAGCTCAATTCGAAGTCAATCCAGAACCGACAACAATGAAGCACCAAAAGATCACCGATGTGAAGAGTCTCATTAAATCCGAAGGTAAAATAGGTTGAAATCATATTTTTCTGACTTTGTTCAACTTTAACTACTCTGTGTTAAAATTTGGAGTCGAATTGACTCTTTACTTCTTCTGAATTAACGTTTGTTTTTGCTTCTACCCAATAACTTGTTTGCTAAGTTTCGTGTCTAATTCAAATTCAAATTGTAAACTTTCGATCACTAACATGTTTAGAATCTTTCAGGCTACCTACCGATAAATTTTGAGGCAAAAAACCACCGGGAAACACCCAAACGCCGCCGTCCGAGGGCAGTCCGCACCCACAGACGCTATGTCCGGGGTCCCGGACGCCCTCGGACGGTGGCGGGATATTTTTTATTTTCAAAATTTAGGGTTTTATAAAACATGTCCGGGCCCACGGACGTCCTGTCCGTGGCCCCGGACTTTTCAAAATCTCATTTCTGTTTAAACTTGACTTTTCTGTGTAATTAGGTTAACTGGGGTCTGTGGGTTCGGACATTAGGTCCGTGGCCACGGACAAAATCAAAATTCAACCTAATTCTGCCTCTGAAACCCTAGTTTAGGTAATTTCACTTTTCACTTTTATTTTCTGTCAAAAAATGTTAAAAATACAAAAAAAAAATCAGAAGCGTGCACTTAGGTTAAAACGACTCGTAATAAGCCGTAATTGAACTAAGTAGAGGAAAAACAACTTCTAAGGGTAATGAAAGTAATTGAACCCTAAATAAGTTGTATACCAAGCCCCCAAACCCGAACTCTCCTTTCCTAATTAGATCTAGGTAAAAATTAGGTGGCGACTCATAATAGGTTCCAGTGAGCTAGCTTAGGTTTTAATAATTTTTGTTATATGACATAGTTATTAATCTTAGGTTATAAGTGGACCTAAAACCGGTTAGATCCTAATCAACTTAATTAACAGAGGATAGGGTTTAAAAATCGAGGCTCACAGACTGGCGACTCTGCTGGGGACAAACTTCTTAATTTTAACTTGTTTAATTTTAAGAAAGAGGGCTTAACTCGAAATTGTTTATTTATGGCTTATTACATTGTTTGTTTACTTTTGTGCGCACTTTAATTTCTGCACCTTTGCATCATGAGAGTGAGGGTCCACGCAAATCGATCTCACTCCGGGACCCGCCTTAGGGTCCCCTGTCAGGGACTCACACATTTTAGGTGATGTGAATAAGTGGGGGAAAAGAGGAGGGTGTCGTCTAACCACACCCCCTTAATACCTGGGCTTTAGCCCCAAGCATTTTCCTGGCAGTACCCTTACCTAGCCCATTGTTTGGTCAGTCAATGACCCGACCGTGGACGCACACCTTTTAGTGATGTGAAAAGAGTGGGGAAGCCCAAAGAGAATAGCGTGCAAGCCCTATTCCTTTGTGGTGACCTGGGCCCGCGCCCTAAGCACCTCTCCGGATCGATCCATACCCGGTTTGACTTGAACGTCTAGTGAGGACATGTTGAATTTATGTGGGCTTTGTTTGCTTGTATGATTGGCCCACTACCCAGCCTAGAGATTGATAGGAACTTTTCCCTACGTCAACCTAGCCCAACCCGAATTGGCAGCTTTATTTGTTTACGGCCCAAAGGCCCTGTCTGGTTTGATATGTGATTCATCTGGGCTTTGGCCTAAAAGTTTAGACTTAGGTGATTTCTCTTTCAGCCTAGTTTGAATTATCAATTTAGTTCCAGGCCCATGAAAAACAAATCTACCTAAAGCAGTCCATAAGACATGAAAATCAATCAGGCTTTTCCATTTCGGCCCAAGGTCTATTCTAGTCTAGGTAAACTTTTTGTTCCGGCCCAGGCCCAAAGTCCTTGATCTAGGTGTCATACCTTTTAGGCCCACTCAAAACCATTTGTTTAGGTTTCAACCCATTCGATTCAAGATAGTTTTTCGTAACTCATTCATCAAACAAATCTTAGACTTCAAAGTTTCTCTCTCGGCCCAGTGGCCCATTCACAGTTCATGTGGATTCCTTCAGCCTGTATGTATCACTACCAGAGTAAGGGCATTCAGGCCCACACATCCATTCTAGTCAAGAAGTCCCTCTGACCCATATGTCTTACTTCAACCCCAAATCATTTCGGCCCAAGAGCAACATTCCCAAATCATTCCGGCCCAAGTGCCACCTTCCCAAACACATTCTGGCCCAAGTGCCACATCCTCAAACACTTTTCGGCCCAAGCGCCACGCTTTCAAATACTTTCTGGCCCAACTGCCACATATTCTAAACATTCCGGCCCAAGTGCCACAGTCTCACAACATGTTCTGGCCCCAGTGCCGCATCCTCATTCCGGCCCGAGTGCCAACCCGCTTATGAATCATTCTGGCATGTGTGCCTCACTTTCAATTCATCCAGGCCAGAGTGCCTATCCACATCCATGAAAATCATCGAGGCCCGAGTGCCTAATCCACATTCATGAAACCGTTTCAACCCATGCACCTCACGTCCAGGCCCAAGTGTCTCATGCATCATCCATAGGCATTCCTAGGAGCCTACTAAGAGTCCAAGAAGAAGACGATCACAGTCATCTTAGCGACATCCCGGCGGTCAAGAGCTCGAGTCTTCAGCATGCCGACTTCAGACGGTTCAGCAGGATTTGGATTCAACAGAAATTTTAGGGTTCTTATGCATTCTACTGCATAACCTGCCATAACACTCATCTTTCAAATGCACCCTTCATATTTTTCAAAGAATGATCGTTTTCAAACCGCAAATAAGAAGCATCGATCTTGTTAAATCATCTTCTTCCTCATGTTCACAAATGGATGACTTTTTCAAGTCTAAATGATAACACAAAAAAAAGAGAGAATGTTTTGTTTCACACAACTTTCTTTTGAGAAAATGGTTCATGAATTAATTATCTCCCGACAATGGAATACAAAGACTTGTATTTTGTTTCTGAAGTTTTGAACATGCCTTACCAAACCCCACAGCTTATCCCAAAACATCCAATTAACCCCCAAAGCGGTTCCAAATCCATATCTTTTAAATTGTTGTCATTAACCCCGAATCAATACTGGGGGCAATCTGAGTTCAGGATCGTCATCTTTAATCTTTCGTTTAAGCGTGTGAACTAGTCTCTAAGTGAAATTCACGAGAGTGTCTTGAGTGGAAAAACCATGAGTGAACGAGCGTGTCATTTTTACACGACTCTGGTGAGACCACATTCAAAGGTGAGGTGAATGGCATAACTCCGACCGAAGGAGATAATTTGTAAATTTACACTTAGACCTACGAAAAGTAACAAACAATGGATACACAACTATCAGGAATGACGAAGCACCTAGGTACAGCACCACATTGCCAAAAGCTTGTAAACCCTATCATTAAACCCAAGGCACCCCCGTTGAGCCTTTCGTATATCCCTTTTCGATATTATGAGTTCCACAAAATAACCCAGCCAATGATGAATGTCCGACCCGGTGACCAAAGGAAGCGAGGAGCCCGACTCTCAGATAACATTCTCATCAGTCCAAAGAAGCAATGCCGCTATAAGCATGACGAAGCGATCCGCAAATGGTCACAGAGTGACACAGGATCAAAAGAGCTCACAACAAAACAGCTCTCGAAGCCCAAAACCGGGAAACACAAGAACCCCGAAGGCAAAGTCAAGAAAGGATAAAACAAAAAGGCAAACCCGAAGAAGTCCAAATAATAAAAAAGAGAAATGATGTAAAGGACAACTTCAAAAGTCCAGGTCCAGAAGCTCGAAAACAACATCAACATGAAGCAGCCAGACGACTTCAAGACAAGGAAGATGAATCCGAGAGAAGACGCAAGTTGCAGCTTTGGTCACCCATTTAAGCTCCACTTACCTCAAATATCCCTCCATGATCCCGTCGTCTTTCATCACACCCTATGGCCACGTTATAAGCTTTAAAGACTTCCGACTTGATAGTTGTGTGTCCAATCATGTGAAAGTAACAGATCAAATGCGTAAATCCATCAAATATCGAATTCAAAGGTCTAGAAGTTATGACCATGAGTGAGAAATGAGTGCAAACACAAACCACATCGAGTGTATGTTAGGAAGCACCACATCAAAGCATAAGCCTTAACCCTATGAGGATGAGATTTGTTCGCACGGTTAATCAAAGAAAATATTGGGGGCAATCGATCGTTCCCATCGATTGCCATGAACTCTAGCTCAGATTGTCCTAAGGAAAAATACTGGGGCCAATTGTTGGTTCCAACAATTGCCATGACAACACCAATTGAAACATAAAGCTTGAGCACCACCATCCCACCACAGGCATAAGCCCTTACCTCTACATCAAACACCTCAGGCGCACATAAGCTCTAACCTCCATACACACACTCTCAAGCCCGTCATTAGCCTTACCCCCACAAAAACATCAGACCCGCCATAACCCTGACCACCATCTGAAATCACAACCTAATCCCAAGTTTATCATATATCCTAAACACCAGCAAAAGCCTTTAGCACCACAAAAAAAAACACGCTCCACCAGCGGCATGTTCATCTTCTAAGAAACAAAATGCAAATCTGAAATCCTTAGTCAGGAAGTGATTCTTTCACTTTCCTTTTTCAGTAGAGTTTTTCCCAAGCTTTGCCATGTTTGGCACATTTTCCAGCAATTTCTTGCTTTAAACAATTTTCAATTCTCATCATTGTCATGTTTGGCACATTTTTCAACAATTTCTTGCTTTAAACCATTTTTTTAAATTCTCATCATTGTCATGTTTGGCACTTTTTTCAACAGTTTCCTGCTTTGAACAAATATCTTACATGCACTGTGATTGCATTTTACAAACTTTTGCATACACCTCATCACCGCCACGTTCGGCCCTTTTACAATTTGTTTTCACCACATGCATTTGCACGAGACCATTATCTTTCTAACCCATTTTAAGTGCGAGACCCATCATACACTTAACTAACTTTCACTTAGATCCAACCCTTAGGCTCGTCATAAGACCTAGATCCATCCTTTAGGCTCGTCATAAGACCTAGAACCATTCTTTAGGCTCGTCATAAGACCTAGTTACGTTCCCTTAGGCTCGTAGTAAGACCTAGCATTACCCTTTAGCTTACCCACTCTCATCAAACACATTGCATTCATCTCATTCATATAGGCTCGTCATAAGACCTAGTTGCATTATCCAGGCGCGTCACGAGACCTGGTGACAAAAAGTTGGCGAGGTGATGGCAATAAATCCTCCTTTTGCGTTGTCAACTTATTTTTGGGATCAACGAATGGTGGGCGAAGGCAATAAGTCCCCAGGGTTTTTACCAGGAGTTATCCCTGCACACCGGCTTGGGGGCGATGGCAATAAGTCCACATTGGGTCCAACCAGGAGCATCAGCACGGGTTTTCGGTCTCCAGAAGCATCCGAGCATCATCAGCATCATCAACATTATCAGCATCATCAGCATCATCAACATCATCAGCATCATCAACATCATCGGCATCATCGACACTATCAGCACCATTAGCATTCCAACATTCTTGCATTTGCATACCACCCAGTTTTCACATTTCACTAGTACAAAAAACGCCTATTTCGGCGCCCCTATTTCGGCGGTTGTAACAACAACCGTTGAAATAGGTGCCCCAAAAATTCTATGTCTAAAAAAGGCACCTATTTCGGCGGTTCCTAGCTAGGAACCGCCGAAATAGGTGCCTTTTTTTGAAATGGAATTTTCGGGGCACCTATTTTGGCGGTTCCTAGCTAGGAACCGCCGAAATAGGTGTCTTTATTTAGACATAAAATTTTTAGAAGCCTATTTTCCCGTTTTTTTTTCAAAAAATTCTGTCGGCGGGAAAATTTCAGCCTATTTCGGCGGTTCCTAGGCAGGAACCGCCGAAATAGGTGCCTTTTTTTAAACTAAAATTTTTAGAAGCCTATTTTCCCGGGTTTTTTTTTCAAAAAATTCAGACCGCGGGAAAATTTCAGCCTATTTCGGCGGTTCCTAGCTAGGAACCGCCGAAATAGGTGCCTTTTATTAGACATAAAATTTTCGGAAGCCTGTTTTCCCGGTTTTTTTTTCAAAAAATTCGGACCGCGGGAAAATTTCAGCCTATTTCGGCGGTTCCTAGCTAGGAACCGCCGAAATAGGTGCCTTTTATTAGACATAAAATTTTTGGAAGCCTGTTTTCCTGGTTTTTTTTTTCAAAAAATTCGGACCGCGGGAAAATTTTAGTCTATTTCGGCGGTTCCTAGCTAACAACCGCCGAAATAGACTTTATTTCATTATATATATCGCAACTGCTCTTCATCTCTCTCCTCTCACGGTAATTTTGCAACTCTAACTGGCGAATGTACTTGCTAAACGCTCCTCTCTGCATCTCGCTCACCAGATTGAAAACGGGGTTGAAGTAGTTCATTCTTGAACCGGTAATATACTTGAACTTATCTTTTTCTCATTGGAGAACAAGCTACATACATGCTTTGCGCCTATTTATTGTCTTCTTTGTGTTTATGTCTCTTTATTCTTTTCTAGTGTCTGCGCCACTACAATCTCTTCACACTCACAGTGATTTTGCAAGGCGAACAAGAAGCTTACATGCTCTGTGCCACTGTTCATTCTCTTGCGTTTGCGCCTCTACAGAGATGCAAAACTGTTGCATCTCGCTCCCGAGAAAGAAGACGATGCAGCTAATTTTTTTTATTTTTTAAAAAATACCTATGGCGGCGGTTGTTAGCTAGGAACCGCCGCCATAGGTGTGTTTTTTTTTGAAAACCACCTATGGCGGCGGTTCCTAGCTAACAACCGCCGCCATAGGTGTGTTTTTTTTTAAAAAACAACCACCTATGGCGGCGGTTGTAGCTAGGAACCGCCACCTTAGGTGTTCTATCTCGGCGGTTGTACAACCGCCGAGATAAGGTCTCATCCCTATTTCGGCGGTCTCCATTTCGGCGGTTCTAGAACCGCCGAAATAGACCTTTTACAACCGCCGAAATAGGCCCTTTTTGTACTAGTGTTTTAGGTTGTCAACGCCTTAGAATCGCTTGACATTATTTCATTTTACTTTTTAGGTTGTCAACGCCTTAGAATCGTTTGACATTACTTCATTTCACTTTATTTACAGGTAGTCAACGCCTTAGAATAGCTTGACATCATTTCACTCATCATAGGTAGTCAACGCCTTAGAATCGCTTGACATGTACTTCATCATTTATGTAGTCAACGCCTTAGAATCGCTTGACTTTTATTTCATCATTTCATTTTTAGGTAGTCAATGTCTTAGAATAGCTTGACATCATTTTCATCTTTTTAGGTAGTCAGCGCCTTAGAATAGCTCGACAACATATCATCATTTCAGGTAGTTGGCGCCGTCGAATAATTCAACAACATCTCCTTCCTCTTTAGGTAGTCAGCGCCTTCGAATAGCTCGACACAACCCGCTAGATTTCAAGCGGCATGCAGGGTCTTTTAAGGTCCACAATTTTGGGGTATCACTCAAGCATCAACTAGACTCTTCATATCCATTACAAAGTCTAGTTGACGGGGGGCAATCTGTTATACCCAAAATTTCAACCCCCTTGGAGTAGTCTCTAAGACATACATGTTACAAAGGGCAAAATGGTCAAAATGCACCAATGCAGGATTTTCCAAGGACATTCTCGCGATTTTCTATTTTCATATGACTTGTTCATTATCTCCAAACACTTCCAAATATCATCGTCATTATGAAAGGTATTTCATGATTTTCTGATAATATTTATTCTGGAAATTAAGCCTTTAATAAGCTAGTTTCTTTAATAATTAACACATGAAATAACCTCAAAATAGAAATAAAAGGGTTTTCAAAATTAAAATAAAATTGTCACATGGTTAGCATGACTACATACAGTCATAAACATGAAATTATTTTATTTGGAACCTTATCCAAAAATTTAAAAGAGAAATTCAATCATTTTTGTAATTTTCTCTCTCCTATGGAAAATACCGAAATCAAAACAAAATGTCATGCAATTTTAACACAAGATAGAGGATGCTTTTTAGAGACTAATGCTTTTGGAATTTCGTTATTTCGACTTTCCAATAATTAGTTATGAATTATGGGAGATTCCAGATTGTGGGATTTTTATCTAATCGGTCATTTCTCAAACTAACCCGATTCCAACTCTCAAAATTCTTAAATATTATCCTTCACCTCCAGTTAAAATTTCATAATTTTTCTCGGCCTGCAGCATATTCCAAAAAATTAGATTCTCTTAGAGCACAAAATTAGGATTTTAGATAAAAATTTTGTTCTATCAACATGGCCTTGCTCTCTCTCTATAAAAGGACCTTCCAAAAATGACCTAGGACAGAGGAGAACAATTCCAAAGTCAGAAATCACAGCCACAAACCTTCTCTCCACGTTTTTACACTTCCAAGCCTCAAATCAATACCGAAACACTGCAGAAATCACCCCGAAATCACCAAAAACTCATCCTTTCTTCTCCCATTGAACTTCCAAGCACCAAAAACACACAAAAACACCACAAAAACAGAAGAAACACGTCCTTAACAGCATAAAGAAGAAGGAGTCAGAAGCTCAATTCGAAGTCAATCCAGAACCGACATCAACGAAGCACCAAAAGATCCCCGATGTGAAGAGTCTCATTAAACCTGAAGGTAAAACAGGTTGAAATCATATTTTTCTGACTTTGTTCAACTTTAACTACTCTGTGTTAAAATTTGGAGTCGAATTGACTTGTTACTGCTTCTGAATTAACGTTTGTTTTCGCTTCTGCCCAATAACTTGTTTGCTAAGTTTCGTGTCTAATTCGAATTCAAATTGTAAACTTTCGATCACTAACGTGTTTAGAATCTTTCAGGCTACCTACCGATAAATTTTGAGGCAAAAACACCACTGGGAAACACCCAAACGCCGCCGTCCGAGGGCGGTCCGCACCCACGGACGCTATGTCCGGGGCCCCGGACGCCCAGTCCGCAAGCCCGGACGCCCCCGGACGGTGGCGGGATTTTTTTTATTTTCAAAATTTAGGGTTTTAAAAACATGTCTGAGCCCACGGACGTCCTGTCCGTGGCCCCGGACTTTTTCAAAATCTCGTTTCTGTTTAAACTTGACTTTTCTGTGTAATTAGGTTAACTGGGGTCCGTGGGTTCGGACATTAGGTCCGTGGCCACGGACGAAATCAAAATTCGACCTAATTCTGCCTCCGAAACCCTAGTTTAGGTAATTTCACTTTTCACTTTTATTTTCTGTCAAAAAATGTTAAAAATACAAAAAAAAATCAGAAGCGCGCACTTAGGTTAAAACAACTCGTAATAAGCCGTAATTGATCTAAGTAGAGGAAAAACGACTTCTAAGGGTAATGAAAGTAATTGAACGCTAAATAAGTTGTATACCAAGCCCCCGAACCCGAACTCTCCTTTCCTAATTTGATCTAGGTAAAAATTAGGTGGCGACTCATAATAGGTTCCAGTGAGCTAGCTTAGGTTTTAATAATTTTTGTTATATGACATAGTTATTTATCTTAGGTTATAAGTGGACCTAAAACCCGGTTAGATCCTAATCAACTTAATCAGCAGAGGATAGGGTTTAAAAATCGAGGCTCACAGATGTATGGAGGGAAAATGGAATTTGGGTGGAGGAAGTGTGATATGGAGTGTGTGTGTTTTCTCTGTATTCTCTTCAATCTCCAGTGTGTGTTTTTATCGTAGAAGGAGCTGGGTTTTTATAGAGGCAGAGGAAAGGAAGAAGACAAGGGTGGATGGGATAGAATGTAGACGGTGGTATTAGATGGATAAATTGTAGGCGCCGTAGATAAGAGAAGAGGAAAGCGGCACTGAAAGTTACAACGCGTGAAATCTGGAATTCGGCGCCGCACGTCACACGTGTCCGGATTTATGTCCGGATAGGGGCCCATTCGGACGTGAGATGTCCAAGTTTCTGTCCGTGTTAAGGACACATTTTTTTATTGAGTCCGAGTCTGCGTCCTTGGTACGGACGTGTGATGTCCGGGACTACGTCCGTGGTACGGACGCGTGTGTTTTGTGTCCATATTTGTGTCCGCGTTGCGGACTTACTTTTATGTCGTGTCCATGGGGGCGTCCGTAGTACGGACGCGTGTCCGAGTTTGAGTCTGCTATGCGGACAGGCTTCCTTGCTTCCTGTCCGGATTTGCGTCCGGGTCTGCTTAACTGGACGTGTGTACTTTCGTCTCGTCTTGTTCTGCAAACTTCAACTGGGCTTAGATTCTTCGTTTGAAATCCGTTTTACTCGCCGTTTGTTGCGTTGTGAAGCTTGTGAAGTCAACTATATGATTCCAAGACTATTTCTTGTTTTTAACACATTAAATTTATCAGTCCATATCAAGATTAAATCTCGGAAAAACATATGATAAGTGAGTAATATTATCCAAAAAGTAAGTGAATATAAGGTAGTAAAAACCCTTAAATGTCTATGTATTTCTTTTCAACTCCCCCATACTTATCTTTTGCATGTCCTCAAGCAAATCTTTTTGACATAATGTTTAAACAAGTTAAATAGACAATAATCAAGTAGGGAGAGCACATAAGAGGTAATTGCCAATCTTTTCAGATTTGAAAGGGTACTAAAAACAACAAGTTTCTTAAATATATTTCTCCATTTATGAGAATAACCCTGAAGTCCTACAAAAGAAAGAGAAGCAGAACCATGAGAATTTTGCTTTTAACCTTGAGCCAATCCACCATTTTCTTTCACATTTCCTTGAATGACAAGGGGCATGAAGTAAAATATTATTCCATTATACCTTTCAATGCCATATACTGATGATCCATAATAAAGAAGTTTTTATCATTTTGGTACAGAATGCAAATATACCTCAATTTTGAAGTTCATTTTCCTTTTACCTCAGACTTTTCTCTCCACCCTTGTAGCGGTTTTGGGTCTACTATCTCAGATACAAAGTACCTTAGGTAGCCGGGTGATAAAGCACCCCTAAGAACTTAATAACCGAGTGGACGAGGCCTGTTTAGGATCAGAATATGCCTGTCTGGATCAGAGGAGTACCTTGCCTTGTTCTTTTTGCACCGTTTCATTCCAATTCAAATCCAGGCTTAAAGTTAAAAACAAAATTCAAATGATAATTTTCTAAATTTTTTTAGCATTGAGTAAGGAGCAGAGTGATAAGAATAGTTAATTTTTTTTGTGTACCCTTAAACCTGTTAATACTGGCATTACTCCCTCTATGGCTCCTTTTTTGATTATTAATTACTTAACAAATTTAAACACAGTGTCAAAAAAAGAAAAGCTTAAGAGCAAGCTTTTGATTATTATCTCTCCCCCACACTAGAAACAAAGCAATGCCCTCATTGCATAGAAAGAATTAAAATAATAGGGCATGCAAACTACCAGGGTAAAGATCACAAATCAAAAGCAATATGAAATATTGGAAATTTAGAGAACAGGGTATAGATAGTGTACTCCCCAGAGTTTTGCAGAGTATGTATAATAGCTCCCCCACACTTGAGTTCAGCTGAAGGAAGGTGCAAATGTGCTCTAAGCTTGGGATAATATTGGTTAAGACCTAATGAGCTTGCCAAGACCTTATTTATGTACTAAAGAAATTATTAAACCAATTACCAAAGAAAACCAAGCTTGAAAACAAGTAAAAACACAAAATGTGCTTTTAGGAGTCTTAAAGCACATTTTTGAAAAATTGTCTTGTAAATGAGTTTTGAGTGGCTAAATGTCCACCATTACTCTTTAATTAACATGTGTACTACTTAGTATCACATTAGGAGGTCTAAATCAATGGGAAATCAAAAATTTCACAATTATGTGCCTTGTTTTGTGAATAGTAACTAAATTAAGCTAGTTTATAACATAAGTCAATATAAGTGAGTTAATTGGTCAACAAAGACTAAAATACCCCTTGTTACTTAATGGGGGACAGTTTTTGCAAGGGATGAGTCATCCCCCTTGTTACTTTAATAAGAAAGTAAAATTGATCAAGTAAGTTACTATTTACTTTTCTACTTAAATATTTTAAAACTAGCTAGTCAACTTCATTCTCTTCATTCTCTTGCATTCCCACCGTCTCCAACCTCTCTTATTCCTCTCATTTACGATTTGCTACAGCACCACACACACCACCATCTTCAATCTCTTATATCTCCTAGCTCCATTAACCAAATCAAATTCTAAGACCACCATTCTCTTAGTCTCATCACGCTCTTCAACTTCATCCTTTCAAAACTCCAAAACAACCATTTCGGTGCCAAGGAGAACTTCCATGGAAGGAGCTTGAGTCCACATTTTTATGCCTTGTTGATCACCTTTGCTTCAAGGTAAGGAAAAACCAAAGAAACCTCCATTTCCCTCTTGTTTTGATGTTGACCGAAAACCACCATTGATGGTGTTTTCTCTTGCCTTGTTCTAGCTCCATTTTAATCTTTCAAGGACTTGGTGGAGTCCTCTCTTGCTACATATTCAAACTCTCTTCCATTACCAAGGTAAAACAACTATCTTAATGTTTTAAGACAATGTATAGATTAGGGTTTATAAAGGTGTTTAAGCATAAAGCTTGAATACTTATTACCTAGCTTGTATAGTGACTAGAAAGTTGACAAGTGATCAACTCCTTGCTGATTTTCGGTACAAGGAAACAAGGAAAGAAACTTTGATGAAGAAGAGGTAAATGACTAACCTAATGTAGCTTATAATGCCTTAGGAAAAATGAGCTTATGTTGCTTAAGAAAACTACCTAAAGAGCCAATGGTTAATGAGTTAGTAAAAGCTCTCAAAGAGATTATTAAGGGCATATTGTTATGTTGAGTCTATTTGCAGGTCAAAGGCAAATATAATGTGGAAATTCAGTGTTTAAGATTTATGCAATTTAAGGGCCTAAGAGCCATGTTATTTAAGGGCCTAAGTGCCATGCAATTTAAATAATGCACTATATTATGATGTAATGTAGTTTGGGTGAAGTTTTGTGTATAAGAATGTTCTTGATGGATTTAAGTGTTCTTGGATGTTGAATGGTGAAAACTATGTGTTTTGGTGTAACAAGATGTTAGTAGAACCCATGTCAAAAATTAGGTAATGTATAAGAAGTTCTAGGTGTTTTAAATGAGTTTCGGTGAGCTAAGAAGTGTTAGAAATGAATAAGTATTTTACTAGAGAAAGAACCATGTATTAAGGTGTTCTAGAATGCAAAAAGGACTTAGGCATTATCTTGGAGGATTTAGAATGCAAATGGGTGTTTTAAGATACTTCAAGATCATGGTGAGATTGTATTTAGGATTATACAAGTTTTGGTAAACAATGAGGAAATAAGGAGTTTTGGTTAGTAAGAAAAGATGCTTGGGAGACGATGTTATAGTGGTGAGAAAGCATTTTGGGATAGTGGTTATCATAGGTGTGAAACACCACTTAGAAACATAGTGAAAAACATTACAAGTGTTAACCTTCTTACAAGAATTTGTGTAATGCTTGAGGAGAGTTTTAGTGAATGATTTAAGGAGTTTAGTGGAGGTCTTAAGGTGTGTTTGAAGTGCCCAAATGAGGTTAGAACATACTAGGATACATAAGGTGAAGTTTGGAGTAAAATGGACAATTAAAAATAAGGGTCTGGAGAAGACCAACCTTGGGGACCGGACCTGCAAGGTCGGTCGAGCCCAGTTTACCCTGGCAGAAACGGTCTCTGGAATGGACCGACCTTGGGGACCGGACTTGCAAGGTCGGTCGGGCTTGTATTTTTGGTACGGATTAAGTCTCTAGAATAGACCGACCTTGGGACGGGACTTGCAAGGTCGGTCATGTTTGAATTTTTGTACAGGAAATTGGTTCTGGAATGGACCAACCTTGTGGACCGGACTTGCAAGGTCGGTCGGAGTAAACTTTCTGACGGTAATATGTTCTGGAATGGACCGACCATGGGACCGAGTTTGTAGGGTCGGTCGTAGTGTAAATTTTCAAACCCGGAAGTCACTGGAATGGACCGACCTTGTGTAAGGTCGGTCGGTAAGGTCGGTCGGACCAAAACTTGTAAAAAAAAACAACAAAGGGTGGCTTAAGTAGTTAATCCTAGGGGGTATAATAAGGGTAATCAAGGGTGAGTTTAAGCATTAGAACATGTCATACAATCATGTAAAATGCTTAGTAAATGGAAATTAAATAAGTTAATTAACCGACATTATTAATTATGTTTAGGGACTACGCTTGGTGGGTCACGTTTGCAGCAAGGACCAAGGTATAGTTTTCTTGCAGTCTGTTGCCTTCCGGTTTACACCGGCTTGTGTGTTGTTTGTTTTTCTGTGTGTTTACGACCTTGTAAGATTAAGTCATGTGATGAGTTTACAGTTGTTAAAACTATTGTATCAGTAAGATGTGTCTCATTTCCCTTATGTGTGTGTATCTAACTTGACCTAAACACTTGTTGTGAATTTGTTGTTTAAGTTTCAATAATGGGACTTCTAACAAGTGCTAACCGGGGAAGTGAGTAGTCTGGTAGTTCCGGCCACGTGTGTGAGTATGGGAGTCGATGTCATAACCGGTTCGATTCTCTTTGTATGTTATGGTTGTTTCCATTTTGGTTTTCAACCTACCCTTTAGCTTATCCAAGGCTATTTTACTGACTCACGTTGGGCCACAGGGGCATACTATGTTTGTTCGGTGTGCTTGGATCACTATATCCGACACACCTTGGGATTAAGTTATCCGTTCAATCTAACAGGGTGGTAACGAGTAATGTAACGAGCTTAGCATGAGTTTGGCAACAATCTCTAGGCTCTCCATGTGAACTGACTATGTTGGTTCGGTTCCTAAATGGAATCGTTCTTGTATGTTATGTGTGATATAGTTGCTATGCAATATTCTTGCTATGCTATTTATGATGTTTGTTTAAAATCAATGCAATGTTATCATGACAAATAGTTATGCGTATCCCGGTAGCCGATGGGCTGCGCGTTAACCATACCAGCCAAGGGTTACTGACCCCCTCGGGGGCTCCATATTTATTTGTAGGATGAGGATCGAAGAAGCGGAGTGACTGTAGATCCTAGGTTGTAGAAATACTTTTGGTATATTCTGGATGTTGGGCCCGGGATGCGGCTGTGCTCCCGTGGCGTTATATTTTGGATCCGTTGATATTACAGTGGCGGTATATTGATAGTTTACAGTGATGGGTTGCAAGTAAATACTCGGTATTGTATATTATGTATTTATGGTTTAGTTCTATGCTCGGGAGTCTAATCATCAGATCGGTACAACTTGTATTTATTCTGCCTTGTTAGCCACGTGGGTGGCTAACGGCGTGTAGCACCAACTCGTTTAGTTATTGTTTAGTTGTTAATTTCCGCTGCGATTTTGTTAAATTGTTTAGTGCGTAGTAGGGGTGTTACAGTTTTTCTTTTTTTTTTGTGTTATTTAGCCCTTCCTTTTTTTGTTTTCTGTTGACTTGTGCATGTATATACTCTCCAATGGTTAATGAAGTCGGTTTGCACGTTTTTACTTAGTTATCCTTTTGATGAGTGTATTTTGATGCGTGGTCGTCCGCTTGCTAGTGCCCGGTCACTGATGACCGGTCGCTTGCGATGAGTTACTCAAAAGCGTCGTCATGATCGGTCGTACTTAGCGACCGATCGTTCCTATTTTGGAGGTTGCGACCGGTCGTACTTAGCGGCCGGTCGCTCCTATTTTTGAGGTTGCGACCGATTGTACTTAGCAACCGGTCGCTCCTATTTTTGAGGTTGCGACCGGTCATACTTAGCGACCGGTCACTCCTATTCATTCTTTCCCTATCCTTGCTTCTGATAGCCAAGCGACGGTACTTGCGGTCGTCCCCCTTTCCTTTCTCTTTCTCCTAAAAGAGAGAAAGAGTTTCGAGGGGGTACTGACCAAGGTACGGTGTGGCATCCCACACCTAATGATTCACCCATTACAGGCGACCAGAGCTCCTCATGTTTCTGGAGATAGGTTTTTTCGTTTTTGCTCTTGCTTGGGTGCGACAACCCGTGACAAGGTTTTCAGGGCATTGCATCCTGTAGGGCGTGGCCCAGGTGTTTCTTTTTGAGGCTTTCATAGTCGCCGGGACATAGCCCGTGCCTTTCTTTTGATGTCGGGACATAGCCCGGGGTCTTTCTTTTGAGGCATGGATTTTGTTTGAAAAAATAATCCCATTTTATTGATGTTTGCAAAGCATTACATCGATTTTTTACACATAGAATTTCTTGAGGCATTCTGCGTGCCAGGAATGGGGTAACTCGTATACCTCGACATTCTTTAGGTGATATGAGGCTCGCCCGACCCTTTGATGAACAATATAAGGGCCCTCCCATTGAGGATCGAGTTTCTTGGGCTGCTTAACCTCTCTCAGGACTAGCTCGGCGGGAATGAAGCTTCACTCCCTGACCCTGCGGTTGAAGTATTTTTCTACTTTTCTTTTGTCCTCCACCATCCACGCTGCCACGACAGCCCTTCTTTCTTCGAGCAGGTCTTGACTGCCTCTTATTCCTTCACCGTTGATCTGCTCGTCATAGGATTCCCAACGGATTGGCGGTATCATGACTTCGGCTGGAACGACTGCTTCCAAGCCATACGTTAATCTGAAAGGTGTTTCTCCGGTCGGTCCTTTTTCCGTCGTTCGGTAGGACCATAGGGTCTGGTGCAGTAGTTCTGCCCAACTTCCTTTTCTGCTCCCCAATCTTCTTTTCAAAGCTTTTATGATCTGTCCATTTACATTTTTGACTTGTCCGTTAGCCTGGGGGTGTGCCACCGACGCGAACCTTACCTCTATCTTCCATTGCTCACAAAATTCCCAGAAACTATCACAATTGAACTGCGTTCCATTGTCAGTTATTATTGTTCTTGGCAATCCGAACCTACACACGATGTGTTAACACACAAATTCTTGCGATTTCTTGGCTGTGATGGATACTGTTGGCATTGCCTCGACCCACTTTGTAAAGTAATCAATGGCCACATACGTGAATTTGAACCTCCCGGGAGACGCCTCTGGAAATGGGCCGATGATATCTAGTCCCCATATTGCGAAGGGTATTGGAGATAGGATGGTTTTTTGTACGACCGGGGGGTTATGTATTCTGTTGCCATGTTCCTGGCATCTGGTGAACTTCCGGATGTACTCCTTGCAATGGTCCTGCATCTTTGGCCAGTAATAGCCAAGCCTCAGGATCTTATGGGCCGTGGCCCTCTCTCCTTGATGGTTCCCGCAATCCCCCTCATGCACTTCCCTTATGAGTTCGTTTCCCTCCTCATTGGTGACGCATATGAGGGCGGGTCTCGCGAATGACCTCTTGTAGAGGCGTCCCTCCTCGAAAAAGAAAGATGCCGCTCGTCTTTTATGGTGTTGGCTTCTTTATCTTCCGGAGGTAGCTTTCCTTCAAGGTTGTACTCTATTATCGGGGTCATCCATGATTCTCCTAGCTCGAGGGGTTCGACCGCCAAGACTTGAGTCTCATCAATGCTTGAATTGGTTTTGGTTTCTAACCATACTTTGCTTGGGATTTTCTCGGCCATACTTCCCAGTTTTGCCAGCGTGTTCGTCTCGGTATTCTTTGCCCGGGGGAGGTGCTTCAGCTCACACCTTGAGAAACTCGCCTTGAGCCCTTGAACCTTGAGTAAGTACCTCCAGAGTTTCTCCTCTTTTACCTCATATATGTTGTCGTGTTGTCGGATTACCAGCATCGAGTCTGAGTATATCTCTAGATCCATCGCGCCCAGGGCAATGACGACCTCCAGGCCCTGAATAAGGGCTTCATACTCGGCTTCATTGTTTGTTACCTCAAACTATAACCAGAAGGCATCGTTGAGGTCTCACCCGTCCGGAGTTTGGACTACAATTCCCGCCCCTGCTGCTGTTTTGCACCGGGCCCCATCCACCTGGATGATGAAGGGAGTGAGCGGCTTTCCTTCTTCTTGATCGAAGCTGGTTTCCGTTATAAAGTCTGCTAGCGCTTGTGCTTTGATCGCTGTTCGCGGCAGGAAGTGGATTTCATACTGGGTGAGCTCGACTGTCCCGCTTACCATGCGTCCGGACGCGTTTGGGTTATTTGTTATCTGCTTTAGCGGCCAGTTGGTTCTTACGAAGACTCGATGTGACTGGAAGTGTGGGCGTAGTTTCCGGGATGCCACTACCAGAGCGAAGAGGATTTTTTTGATGTTGGTGTAGCGTCTCTCTACCAGGGTTAGGATTTTCCCGGTATAGTAGACAGGAATCTCTTTCTTTTCTTCTTCCATTATTAGGACCGCTGCTACTGCCCATTCTGAGGCGGACAGGTAGAGGTACAGGTCCTGGCCGGGTACTGGGACCCCTAGCTTTGGTAGCTCTCGGAGCATTTCTTTGATCTTTTCGAAGGCTTCTTTGCATTCTTGCCCCCATTGGAACTTATTGTTCTTTCTCAATATGCTGAAGAATGGGATCGTCTTTTCTTGTAGCTTTGAACAGAATCTGCTCAAGGTCGTGAGTCTTCCATTAAGGGCCTGGACGTCCTTAATGTTTCTTGGTGGACTGAGGTTGAGAACTGCCTGGCTCTTCTCTGGGTCTACCTCTATCCCTCGTTGCCCGACGATGAACCCAAGGAATCTCCCTATGGTTACCCCGAACACGCATTTCTATGGGTTCTGCTTGATCTGAAACTTGTCAAGCGTGGTGAATGTTTCTTCCAAGTCTTTAATGTGCTGTTCTTTGGACGGGCTCCTCACGACTATGTCATCCACATAGGCTTCTACGATCCGAGAGGGTTGTTCCCAAAACACTTTATCAATCATCCTCTTGAAGGTTGCACCAGCATTTTTTAACCCGAATGGCATTACTTTGTAGTAGAAAGTCCCTGCTGAAGTGACAAAGGACGTTTTTTTGGAGTCGTCCTCGTTCATCTTTATCTGGTTATACCTAGAGAACACATCCAAGAAACTTAAGACGGAACTTTGAGCCGTGGAGACGACTAGCCGATCTATCGATGGCAGTGGATAAAAATCTTTGGGGCATGCTTTGTTTAGATCGGTGAAGTCTACGCACATTCTCCATTTTCCGTTAGACTTCCTTACCATAACCACATTTGCCAGCCATCTGGGATATGATACATCCTTGATGAAGCCTGCTTGCAGCAGCCTCTGGACTTCTTCCCGAGCGGCCTGGTCTCTCTCTGCTCCAATTATCCTCTTTCTTTGGCAGATCGTCGGGTGCGCTGGTCCACGTGGAGGCTATGCAGGATCATGCTTGGGTCTATTCCGGGCATTTCCTTTGTACTCCAAGCAAACGTGGCCCTTCTTTTTTCCAGGAATCTTGTTAGATGGGTTTGTTCTCCGCTGTCAAAGGCATTTCCAATTTTAAAGAATATGTTGGGGTCAGTTCGTAGAGGGTACCTCTTTTTGGAGATCAGCGGGAGCTTCATATCGCTCGACTGTCTCGTCGGGGAGAGGGAGTCTTCTTTTGAATTCCTTCTCGGACCCCACGGTCTTGACTGTCCCATCTCCTGGAAGGTCTTCCATGATTCGCACCTCACATACCCGCGCTACTTTTTGGCTTCCTTTTACAGTAACGAGTTTCTCGGATCTAGTCAGGTACTTCAAATTCAGGTGGTGGGTGCTACATATGGCTCTGAAATCGTTTATCCCTGGCCGCCCAAGATACATGTTGTATCCGGAGAGTCCGGGAAGAATGAAGGCCGTCAGCTTTTCCATGTGCCTCTCATCCCCCTGTCCTAGGGTAATGGTGAAGTCGATGCTCCCTGTAGATTTAGCCGAGATTCCTCCTACAAAACCCCCAGAACGGCTGAGTAGGGTTTGATCTTGTCTTCGGGTATCTCGAGTTTTTTCACCGCTTCCGCAGAAATGACATTTGCCCCTGCTCCGCTGTCGACCAAGATCCCTTCCATCATGCGGTGGTTCACCTGAGCCCTTATGACAAGCGGGTCATTATGCGGGTACAGGACTCCGTCCTCGTCATCCTCGGTGAAGTCGGTGCTCCCTGTAGATTTAGCCGAGATTCCACCTACAAAACCCCTAGAACGGCTGAGTAGGGTTTGATCTTGTCTTCGGGTATCTCGAGTTTTTTCACCGCTTCCGCAGAAATGACATTTGCCCCTGCTCCGCTGTCGACCAAGATCCCTTCCATCATGCGGTGGTTCACCTGATCCCTTATGACAAGCGGGTCATTATGCGGGTACAGGACTCCGTCCTCGTCGTCCTCGGTGAAGTAGATTGAGGGGAGCTTTTGATGCTTAGCAACCTTCTTTTCCGGAAGTTCTTGGTGGACCTCGTGGATGTGTCTCTTCCTTTCGTTGGGGGTCAGGGGCCCTACCTCCGAGAATAGTCCTGTGAATGTTCTTAGGGAGATTTTTTTTAGTTTTCTTACTTTGCTGCGTCAGCGCTGTTTATTCATGAGTTTATAACGTAAGAGACTAGACTGAGACGTAAACATTCATTATATATATATATATATAGCAACAAGAGAACTTTCATGGAATAGTAACGAGCTAGTGCCTCCTTCGGGGTACAAAGATGATTCTCCCTTCCCAAAGGAACATCTCACACTCTTTCCTAGAGAGTTATCCTGGACAATCTACAGACCTGTGATTACTCCGAAGGACTTGCTGTGATCCAACTCGGGGTGGACATCCTCTTCTGACTAAGGCCGGGAGGACTGGCCACCGGAGTGCTGCCTATGTTGGCCTCCTTTTCCTTTCTTCTTGTTTTCCTCGATCAACCTTAGCTCCTTGGCGAGGTTCACGCAGTTGATGGTCCTGTGGCTGCAATGCCCGTGGTACACACAGAAGGCTACCGGTACCTCTCCCGGGTGAGGCTTTGTAACGCCCCTATTTAACATAATTACAACGGAAATAAAATACTAAAGGCGTTAACAGACCATCGGGTTCCAAACACCCGGCACCAAACCTCACCAGTTACAACTTATAAGATTTCAAAAGCCACAGTCTGAACTCGAGAAAATGCAACATAAACATAATAATAATTAAATACATCAACTCTCCACAAAACCTAATTCCCAACCCAATCACTCATACTCTTCGTGGCCACCTGTATAACAATACGTACTTGCAAGATAAAACCAAGCAGCCCACCCCGTGAGGGGTGAGTTAGTTCCCTGGAATGGAACTGGTACGATCCTCGAAAACAAACTTATAATATAACTCTTTAATAAATAATAACTTGAAGGTAAACACTTAAAACAACACAGAGGAACAAAGCACTTTGAAATCACCAAGTCAAGATAACAAGTTGCAATAAAAGATAAATAACAGAAAGTTAAAGTTAGTCAATCAAAAGAAACCACACCATAAGTTAGTGAACATCCGTTGCTTATGATAGATTCAGTTCCAGTTAGGAGTAGAAAGACCCAAGTAGTCACAAGGACTAAGAATGAAAGAAGAGATCCAAGAACCCATAACTCAAGAGTGGACTAAAACCCATTGGGAGAGATGGCCCCCACCGCCAGCCAGTTTTCACAAGGACGAGGTAAACAGACCTCCGCTGTCAGTTGTCCATATGGACGAGGTATAGCAGACCTCCGCTGCCACCGACCCGTTCTCAGTCATCGGTGAAAAGTGTGTGCACCACTTAATAGAAAGAATCCATACTCAGTACCAAGATTGACATTTTCCCATATTCCCACTAGATTATTAACTGCACAAGTGCAATACCAAAACACTCAGTCTTATAGAGTGCAGAGGCATAAACCCTCAGGAGTTAATATCTAATAGAAAGAATCCAATCCCATTAAGGCTGATCAAACTCGACTCATGGATGAAACAATACCCATAGTCCAAAGGAAGAATTTACCAATACCAGATATTTTCCTATATTCCCAGTTACCCCACTAGATCATTAACTGCACAAGAGTAATACCAAAACACTCAGTCCTACAGAGTGCATAAGCGTAAACCCTAGGCAGTTAATATCTAGTGAAACAACTAGATAGGAGGAACCAATAACCATGTAAGTTTCACATTCCAGGCTCAGTTAGTCACATCAAGCTCAGTTAGTCACCCAAACAGATTCCTTTTGAAATTCATTCAAGGTCAATTAGTGTTTTCCAAAACGTCTCCTTAAGTCTGTTAGCAACAGTATTTGAGTACGAGAAATCGTACCTGGTATGTGAAGAAGCAGTAACTAACTCGAATGAGTGATCCCCCAATAATAACCTATAATTAAGGTGTTCCTAGTGTTGATTAGTTAAGGGACTTGTAAACTAAACATCTTCTATTCCTAATGATTTATAGTTCCAGGTTTACCATTATTCTGTCACAAAGATTTGGGCTAGATTTTGTTAATTAAATCTTTTGTTAGGCCCATTTCATTTAATATGGAATGATTTAGGATTTATCCCGAGAGTGGCCCTAAACTCTCGTTGAATTGTTTAAGTGGGCTTTTGGAGTTCATGGACATGGGCCCAGTAGGATAGCCCAAGCCCACGTTACCTTTTCGTTAGTTGATGAAACTTCCTAAAAAGAGGTTGTGAGGTTTCAAACGCGTAACCTCGATTTAATTCTAGATTTGACTTGACCATTTACGCCATTGAATTTGTATGTCTTGAGGGTACATTTAATTTTATTCCAATCACCCACTCTTAGTCACAGGGTTAACTTAATTATGCTCTTAAGTTATAGTGGACAAATTTTACTTTAATACATGATTAAGGTTTAGGATCTATATCTCTCCTAATAGTCCACCTATATGTCACATTAACATTTAATGTTTTAATTGTTGCGTATGAACAAGGTTTACTCGAATATTCCCCCTCTTATTAAATTTTCCAAGAGGTATGTATTTCCTTTATTTATTCAATATATATATATGCATGTACATGTATTAGAATTTATTTAAGTATCTTTTATGTAGCTTATTGTATTTCAACTATTTCTATTAACTTCTACATATATCTACATTCCATGTATGTTTTATAAAGTATTTCTTTTATTCCATTTTTGAATATTAGCTTCTATAGTATTTAATTAATATAAGTGTTGATTAATTTAACTCCTTGTTTTAACCTAAGTTACTATTTTATTTCTTTTATATATATCTATATATGTATATATATAATTTTTTTTACTTCACTTAAAAGTTTTCAACCAAAAATATTCATTAACACTCTGTACTAAGTGTTAGTTTAGTCTTATTATATTAGCCCCAACATATAAGGTTCTTTAATCAACTGTACTTTAATTTTTTTTTGGTTACATTAAAAACCATATATTATAATATATCTTATGAAAAATTCAGAATTACAATTTTTAGACCTATTTCCTCTTGTCTAAAAATTCCCAAATTTACTATATAGTAACTAGGATATTTTAGACATATTATAAAATTTTATTTCATAAAAATATCTTTATAAATTATATAAATAATTTCATAATACTCAAAATGTACCAAAATTATAAATTACGTTTAAAAACTCAAAACCGATATTAATTTACATCATAATAAACTACATTTTGTAAGGAATCTATGGTTAAAATTTCGTGTCAAAATACATTCGGGAAGGTCATTAAATAAATCTAACAAGGTAGGGTTTTATTCTGGAATTTATAAAACTTAAAACATTTTAAAACTTCTACATTTTAATCTCGGCCGTCCGTTTCTCTTAACTACGATCGGACGGCCTAAAACACGCGAGTTCTTCAGTGAACCCAAACCGATACCTGAGTACGAATTCGATGATTTCTCTCTACTCACAGAACCAAATTCATTGCTTCTTGTTCCATTGAATTTGAAATTTTCTTGCGGTTCCAATGGTACCAATTTTACGACCTAAGGTGTACGAAATAAAAAAACGATTCTAGGTTTAACGAGTTAGGGTTTATGTGGTTTTCGAATTCGAATTGAGAAATTCTCCTGACTCAGTACGTAATTGATCAAATTGAAAGCTGGGTATGACCGATAATGTGATAACATAGGACAATAACGAAGGAATTGAACGGAAAACTTACCGGAGATGCGCCGGCGAGAAGAATCAAAGTCGGGTTTCTGGAAAAAGTTCGAACTTTGGCCTGATCGAGGAGCTAACTTTGCGGTTCTATAAAATAATTTCTAGATCGAATTAGGCCATGTTTGTGGGCTTAAACGAAAGACAAGATGTAGATCTACAGATTGATAACAACATCTTACTCTAATTCGCGATATACAAAAAGAAATCTAATCCTAAAGTTATGAGTTTACCTTGCGTTTTTCTATGATTTTATGTGATGACGAATCAGGAACTTTAGGCACCTCGCTCTTCCAAATGGTTACGAATCAGCCTTGGTCGTTAACATGAAAATTGTAGAGGGATCAGCGATCTACAAAACGAGCTATAGGAACTCAATTGTTCGTTCACAAACAAGGAAGTTATGATCAGACGAAGTTTACCTGATTTCACTATATTCTGGAATTCTGGGTTACGGTTTCGCAGGGAGGAAACTTTAGATCGATATTGCGGCAGATGTAGAAGGAATTAGGGTTTGTATGAGTAATGGTTAGAAAGAGGGCTTATCGAAGAAGAGAATGAAGAAGATGGCACTGGAAAATTCGAAAAGATGAGTGAGATACCGATGTCACAAGTTAGGGCAAAATACTAGTGGAGGTTAAAGACTTAGCCGATTTCTGTGCTAAGTTCCGGCGAGGCTGACGTGGCGGACACGTGTCTGAGTCAGGAAAAACCCTAGCCACGTCAGCATTCTACAAATTTTTGACCCTAAACCTCATTCTATCATAACTTTGGCTAGGATGATTCGTTTTTGATGTTCTTTTTATCAATATTCTTGGTTTTCCATACCCTTGTTATTGGTATAGGTTTCATGGGCTGGTTTGACCATTCTCAAAAAGTCAACCCTAGCAAGGCTTAATAAGCTTTATGGTTTCCATGATTTTATATTGACTTTTATTATTCACATCAATGTTCTAACTATTTCTAAAATCTTTATATATACTTGGAGTGTTTAGAAATTTTCCAAGATTTATGACTTATAAATCTTATTATTAAATTCATAATACTATATAATAATATATAGTAATCTAATATTTAATAGTATTCTTTAGGGTTAAATAGAAGAAATCCCCTAATTTAATTTTCATAATTCCATATAGTAATATAATAATTTATTATTTATAATTCCGTACAATAATTTAATAATTAATAGTATTATTTATGGTTTAATAAAAGAAATCCCCTAAATAAATTTAAATTAATTTAGGGGTATTTCAGTATATCCCCCTTAAAAGAAACTTCGCCTCGAAGTTTAAAAGTCAACTAGAGACAATAATAATTCCAACGAAATTCCATACCAATCCAATCCTTAATTTCTGTTATACCCAAAATTTCAACCCCCCGGAAGAGAGTCTCTACTAATAGGCTAGTAGCGAGGGTTCCCAGTTCGACCGGCACATTTCAGAGTACTAGGGACAGCTTAGTCATCTCCAGGGGCATTTTCGTAATTTTTCAAAGCTCCTAAGCCCCCTGTAGGCTTTCTCTCTCCTCCAAATAAGGGTCAAATCAATTCAAAATGCTTTTAAGTTTTAACCCATGATAGAGGATGACATTCTAGGCATAATGGCGTTGGAATTTTGATTTTTTGAATTTCCAATAATTTTCTAGCAATTTTTGATTGAATCTAACGAGAAATTGAATTTAAAAATATTCCAATATCCAAAAAATTCGATTCCACTTTAGAAAAATCAGAAATACCATCCTTTACCCATGTGTGAAATTTCATAATCAAATTCTTTTTGGACGCCCTTGAGCTTAAACGTCTGTAAATCTCAGTTTTTACCGGATTTTTCTATCTTTAAGGAAGCCTATATAAGGAACCTTATCCCATGATCAAATCAGAACCTCAAGAACTCAAAGCAACCAGAAAACCTAGCCGTCACAAGTCCCCCACGTTTTTACACATCCAAGCACCAAAATCACATCAAAATCCCCGAAATCACCATCTAAACACATTTTTCAACTCCCAACACATCAACAATCATCAAACATCAACCAAACCACCTCCAAAACGTGAAGAAAACCATCAACAATCAACAACCAGAAGCTCAGGTCGAACTCAATCCAGAACCAGCAGCATCGGGGCCTCCGAAGAATCCCGGTGTGAAGAATCATTGTAAATCCGAAGGTAAAACAGTTTATAATTCTACTTTTCTAACTCCCCACGACCTTATTAACTCTCTGTTAAATTTTGAGCTCAAACTAACCCTTTTTGGCTTCTGTATTGCTGTTTGTTTAAGCTTCTGTCCAATAACTTGTTTGCTAAGTTTCATGTTTAATTCGAATTCAAAATGTAAACTTTTGATCACTGACGTGTTTAGAATCTTTCAGGCTACCTACCCATAAATTTTGAGCCAAAAACACCGCCGGGAACCACCCAAACGCCGCCGTCCGAGGGTGGTCCGCACCCACGCTATGTCCGGGGTCCCGGACGCCCAGTCCGTAAGCCCGGACGCCCCCGGACGGTGGCGGGATATTTTTATTTTCAAAAGTTAGGGTTTTATAAAACATGTCGGGCCCACGGACATCCTGTCCGTGGCCCCGGACTCTTCAAAATCTCGTTTCTGTTTAAATTTGACTTTTCTATGTGATTAGGTTAACTGGGGTCCGTGGGTTCGGACATTAGGTCCGTGGCCACGGACGGAATCAAAATTTGACCTAATTCTGCCTCCAAAACCCTTGTTTAGGTAATTTCATTTTTCACTTTATTTTTCTGTCAAAAAATATTAAAAAATACAAAAAAACATAAGCTCATGCACTTAGGTTAAAACGACTCGTAATAAGCCGTAATTAAACTAAGTAGAGGAAAAACGACTTCTAGGGGTAATGAAAGTAATTGAACCCTAAATAAGTCAAATACCAAGCCCCCGAACCCGAACTCTACCTTTCCTAATTTACTCTAGGTTTAAATTAGGTGGCGACTCATAATAGGTTCCAGTGAGCTAGCTTAGGTTTTAATAATTTTTGTTATATGACATAGTTATTAATCTTAGGTTATAAGTGGACCTAAAACCCGAATAGATCCTAATTAGCTTAATCAACATAGGATAGGGTTTAAAATCGAGGCTCACAGACTGGCGACTCTGCTGGGGATTAAATTCTTTAATTTTAAGAAAGAGGGCTTAACTTGAAAAAATGTTTATTTATGGCTTTATTACTTTGTTTGTTTACTTTTGTGCGCACTTTAATTTTCTGCACCTTTGCATCATATTAGAGCGAGGGTCCACCTAAACCGATTTCATCCCGGACCCGTTTGAGGGTCCCCTGTCAGGGACTCACACCTTTTAGGTGATATGAATAAGCGGGGGAAAAGAGGAGGATGTCGTCTAACCACATCCCCTTAATACCTGGGCCTTAGCCCCAAGCGTTTTCCTGGCAGTGTCCTTACCTAGCCCATTGTTTGGTCAGTCAAAGACCCGGCCGCAGACGCACCCTTCAGGTGATGTGAAAAAAGTGGGGAAGCGCAAAGAGAATAGCGTGCAAGCCCTATTCCTTTGTGGCGACCTGGGCCCAAGCCCCAAGCACCTCTCCGGATTGATCCATACCCAAATTGATTTAACCGTTAAGTGAGGACATGTTGAATTTGGGTGGGCCTTGTTTGCTTGTATGATCGGCCCATTACCCAGCCTAGAGATTGATAGGAACTTCTCCTACATTAATCTAGCCCAACCGAATTGGCGGCTCTACTTGTTTGTGGCCCAGAGGTCCTGTTTGGTTTAATATGTGAGTCATTCGGGCTTCGGCCCAAAAGTTTAGACTTGGGTGATTTCTCTTCTGGCCCAATTTGAATTATCCAATTAGTTCTAGGCCCAAAAAAAATAAATCCACCTAAACTTCAAATAACCCACAAGTTCTGCAAATAAAATATTTTTCTGCTTAGCAACCATCTTCTCTGGCCCAAAGAAAGTTAGGCCCATTTGTGGTTTAGGGACCATTCCAGCCCATGTGCTATACTCCAGGCCCAAACACATTCCGGTCCAAGGGCTCATTCTAGACTAGGTAGACTTCTTATTCGGGCCATAGCCCTAAACCCTAGATCTAGGTGTCACCTCTCAGGCCCAATCAAAGCCATCTGTCTAGATTTCAGCCCAAGTTCCAGTTCATAGTCTAAAAGATACTCCAGCCCAAACACCTCATTCTCTGGGTATCCTGGCCCACTTGCTTTCAGCCTAAGTCTGTTTCAATCTATCTTGTGAAGTGTCATGTTTCAGCCCACTTCCTTTTGTTAGCTAATAATGGACACCTTGGACACAGGTAGACTCAAGTCCTAAGTGCGGTCCAATCGACATGGAAGCCCAGCTCGCAATTTTGGAACAAAAGCACATGGCCACCATTGAAGCCATGGAGCAGAGGCATAGTGCTTCCATGGACGCCTTGGAATCTAACTACGTTGCTGTTATCGAAGAGTTGAAAGTAAAGGCTCTTTCGCTCGAGTCCGAACGTCAAGCTCGGGATGAGTTAGTGGACAGGCTTCTCAACACCCTTTATGACTGCATTGAAGTTGGCTCCATTAGGGCCCGAGGATCGGAGGGGAATGTTAAAGAAATTGCTACAGAACTCAGGAAAGTGATCAGACAACCAGGAGCAGCAACTTGCATCCAAAACTGCACCCGTAAGAGAACCAGGCAACGTGAAGAAAACAGTGATCGACAGTCAAGAGGACCTGGTTGGAGCGTTGGGACAGTAGAACCATCCCGACGGAGTTCTCGACAAAGAGAGTTTACAGACATCGGCCGAACACCAAGACAAGCACTTGATGAGCTTCAAGGAAGATATCCGATGCAACCACTCGCCCTGAGGCCGGGAACTACTCATTTGGGGAAGGATCTTAATCAATTTTGTCACTTTCATCAGCTGCCCGGTCACGACACTGACCACTGTAGAGCCCTACAACACAGAATCCAGGATCTGATTGACCAAGGGCTCCAATTCTAAGAACATGGTGGGGAGCGAAGAGCACGCGTGCCCTGGCATCATCAGAAATGTTGTTTTTTAGTGTTTTTCTCATTAAATGCATTTCTTTTCTTGGTTAGTTGTCTTTCAACTTTTGTAGTAGTTAGTTCCCTTGAATCATTTTCCGGTAGTTTTCCTGAGTTTGTAATTTCCAACATTATTCTTTTTGTTGAATAAAACGTAGTTCCTTTTTCATAATTTTTGTACAAAGAATCATTCATTTATTCGAAAAAACTTTTTTTAAAAAAGAGCACTCACGTCTTTCAAATCACGAAGTAATCATTTTCTGACTCATGCAATGGAACGACTTGTCTCTTGTTTCTAAAATTTGAACATGCCTAACCAAACACCACAACTCACCACATAATATCCAAACAACCTACAATGAGGTTCAAGGCCCACATCTATCAAACTATTGTCACAAACCCCTAATCAATACTGGGGGCAATCCGAGTTTAGAATCATTGTCTTCGAATCTTTCGTTTAAGCGTGTGAACTAGTCTCTGAGTGAAATTCACGAGACTTCTTGAGCGGAAAAAACCGATGAACGAGAGTGTCATTTTTACACGACTCCGGTGGACCACATTTAAAGGTAAGGTAAACGGCATAACTCCGACCGAAGGAGATAATTTGTAAATTTACTCTTAGACCTGCGAAAAGTAACAAAGAGCGGATACACAACTATCAAGAATGATGAAGCACCTAGGTACAGCACCACATAGCCAAAAGCTTGTGAACCCTGGCATTAAACCCTAGGCACCCCCGCTGAGCCTTTCATATATCCCTTTTCGATATTATGAACTCCACAAAATAACCCAGCCAACGATGAATGTTCGACCCGGTGACCAAAGGACGCGAGGAGTCCGACTCTCAAATAACGTTCTCATCAGTCCAAAGAAGCAACGCCGCTATCAGCATGACAAAGTGATCCGCAAAATCGTCCCAGAGTGACACAAGATCTAAAGAGCTCACATCAAAGCAGCTCTCGAAGCCCAAAACCGGGAAACACAAGAACCCCGAAGGCAAAGTCAAGAAAGGATAAAGAAAAAAGGCAAACCCGAAGTGCCTCGAAGAAATCCAAATGACAAAGAGAAGAGAAATGGTGTAAAGGACAACTTCAAAGGTCCAGGTCTAGAAGCTCAAAAACAACATTAACACGAAGCAGCTAGACGACTTCAAGACAAGGAAGATGAATCTGAGAGAAGACACAAGTTGCAGCTTTGGTCACCCGTTTAAGCTCCACATACCTCAATATCCCTCCGTGATCCCGTCGTCTTTCATCACACCCTACGGCCACGTTATAAGCTTTAAAGTCTTCTGACTTGATAGTTGTGTGTCCAATAACGTGAAAGTAACAGATCGAATGCGTAAATTCATCAAATATCAAATTCAATGGTCTAGAAGTTATGACCGTGAGTGAGAAACGAATGTAGACACCAAACACGTCGAGTGTAGGTTAGGGAGCACCAAATCAGAACATAAGCCTTGACCCTGTGAGGACGAGACTCGTTTGCACGTTTGATCAAAGAAAATACTGGGGGCAATCGATCGGAACGATCGATTGCCATGAACTCTAGCTCATATTGTCTTAAGGGAAAAATACAGGGGGCAATTGTTGGTTCCAACAATTGCTATGACGACACCAATTGGAACCCAAAGCTTAAACATCACCACCACCATCCCACCACAGGCACACATAAGCTCTTACCACCACATCAAACACCTCAGGCCCACATAAGCCCTTACCTTCACTTCATACACCACACAGGCCCACATAAGCCCTTACCTCCACACCTCCACTACAGAGGCCCACATAAGCCCTTACCAGCACATCAAACACCACAGGCCCACATAAGCCCTTACCTTCACTTCATACACCATACCCCACCGGTGGCATGTTCATCTCATAGGAGATAAATTACAAGTCCGAAGTCTATAGTCAAGAAATGATAATTTCGCTTTCCTTTTCATTAAACAGAATATTCTTCAAACACTGCCACGTTTGGCACCTCTTTCAACAATTTTTTGTATTGGAAAAATTTCCTACATACACTTTGATCGTATTTTGACATGCACATCCTCATTACCACGTTTGGCACTTTCATAATCAACTTTCATCATGACCATTGCATCCATTTGTATGAGACTCCTTGTCACGATACAGGGATACATATTCTCAGCCGAAGGTACAGATTCTTCAGGGATACAGATTCTCAACCGAAGGTACAAATTCTTCAGGGATACTGATTCTCAACCGAAGGTACAGATTCTTCAAGGATACAGATTCTCAGCCGAAGGTACAAATTCTTCAGGGATACAGATTCTCAGCCGAAGGTACAGATTCTTCAGGGATACAGATTCTCAACCGAAGGTACAGATTCTTCAGGGATACAGATTCTCAGCCGAAGGTACAGATTCTTCAGGGATACAGATTCTTAGCCGAAGATACAGACTCTTCAGAGATGCAGATTCTCAGCCAAAGATTCAGATTCACCAGAGCAGCAGAACTCACACGAATAGAAGAACTTGGCCCAACACCAATTTTCATTCATTATAGGTAGTCAACGTGTAACACCCCTACCATTAATACATGCTTACCGTCCAATCTCCTTACACATCAGATACACGCAGCGGTTACTTGCTTACATACAATGGGTGAAACAATGCCGTTAACCACCCACGTGGCTAACAAGGCTACTACTACTGCTTACAGCATCGGTCTGATGGACCGGAATCCCGAGTACTACACATCTATAATACATACTCCATTCATCACTCAATTACAACAATGCTCCATTCAATACTTACTCCTCTTCAATCCATACGATACAATATACTTCACCGAGTCTACTAGGATCCTTATACATTTATAATGTCACTTCCAAGTTCATACATACTCTCTAGGAGTCTACATCTACCCATTTTCTCACAACTACTTACTTTCTAAGTACAAGGGTGTGCCTCCGCTCTCTTCCTTGACCATATTCGCTTCGGGTACCTGCACACTAAAAAAATGTCCCCCGAAGGGGTCAGCTTTCGCCGAGCATGATAACCGCATACCCCGCGTACTAGTGAGGGTACACCGACCACTTGGTCGAATACATGCGGTTCGTTTTCATACAAACATACATGCATACATGCTCTTATACACAATGTAACAATACACTACGCAAGACATGCACACATACATACACCTCAGTACATACACGAAGTCCAACATAACCATTCAATACATACTTACCTTTTTCCGAATTACACATACACTGGATACAGTTATTGTTAGCTTCATTGGTCCACCCGGGTTAATCGGGTAGAGATTATTCTTTTACTCGTTACTTCATACATACGCATACATACTTATACTCATACATACTTACGGATCCATACTTACTTACTCTTACTCTTACTCAAGTTAAGTCGTCGGGACCTCCGGCCCTGGGGACTACTCTATCCCACCTCCGGGATTTACTTGACTCATCAATCCGGGATGCTACCCATTTAAGGGATTTGGGCTGCGGACCAGTTTAAGAGTCAGGAATTGCAGCCAACCTCTTGTGACTCCACATCCTCACGCGTGGCCGAAGCTATATCGGACTTCTGCTCATTCCGGTTTACTCACTTAAGTTAGGAGTTAGGTAGTTAGGAATTAGCAGAAGTCAACATTCAAGCCACAATATTACAATACCCATATACCCTTACATACAAATACATTACAATATACAAGTACACTACAAAACACAATACACTTCATTATCATTCATATGTTTCATGAATTATACAAACTATTGTTCAAGACAAATATCAAAACAATGTAAACAAGCACAAGTAGGTGCAATATAGTCCGATTCATGCATTTATCTTATTAGGTGATCAAATAAGCACACAAATCGGGGTAACCAGATTAGGATACAGGGCATGAAGAAATCATACCTTTCACCATTGATTTCGGACTCACCGACTCCTCTTCGGTGTTCGACTAATCAAATCCTATCACATGCATACATCGGGTGGTCAATTATCCATAATTAACCTTACTCATTACTTTACTAGACTTTCCTAGTTTACACTTACTAATTCTACATTGTTCAAATACCTTTACTTATGTTACTTACTTAAAATTATTTCCTAAGCTTTTTTAGCCTTAATGACCTTTAAACATCATTAATCATGTCTTAATTACCTTATACTATCATCACCATTCAATTCCCCATCATTAGAATGCAAGAAAACACTTTCTGGACAAAATTTGGGGTGGTCCGGGTTTGTGTCCGGGGCAAGAAACCCGGACCAACACTGGAATTCGGTTTCTGGGCATATTTGTGTGTGGTCCGGGTTTACACCCTAGTATACAAACCCGGACCACATGTAATTGTGAGTTACGGGTGCTTTTTATGCCTCGTCCGGGTTTGTTATTCCCTTGCAAACCCGGACCACTTGTTTGGGTATGTTACGGGTATGTTTTTGGGGTGGTCCGGGTTAGTGTCTTGGTTTGTAAACCCGGACCATCCCTTGTAAAAACTTTCTGTCGTGATTTTAGGCTAGTCCGGGTTTGTGCGCTGGTTTGCAAACCCGGACTAGTTACAGTATTGTAACATATATGAGTTTTTGAGTTTGTTTCAACTCCAAACTTCTACCAATCTCTTCCTTAATATTTCCACATATAATCTAGTATGTTTTAACTTGGTTTAAGCATTTAAACTAGCCCAAACCATATCTATCCAAATCTGTTACAATTACACTCCACTGTCAGTTTCCTCCACTGTTACAGTTTTTTCTTTCTTCAACGATTTCCACAGATTTTTCCTTTCCCCTTTACCATTCAATACTCCCTCTACTAATGCTACTCCTAACATCCTCAATGCATTACCTCAATCCTAGTTCCACCCTAATACTTAAATTCTCTTCCAAATCTGTTTGAAGGTGTTAAACCACTCACTTTGAATTCTCCAAATATACCTGATTATTACCAAGTTTCCTCCTCTCACACTAAGTCCTCCTATTTCCATACAAATTTGGGCAGAGTTCCCCTATATTTTTAACATTGCCCACATACATTTAGCTCACAATACTCATTCACAACATCTTGTTTATTCAAGATATTAATACTCACATTCCAACTTCACTAATACACAATGATTTCCTGCACATACATATCCATTACCCAAAGTTTTCCCAAGCTTTCAAACCATCATTTAAATCTTCGAAACTGTTACATTCTTTTCCTCACTATACCACAACATAATTATTACTCATTTCCATAAACACTACTCATTTCCAATACTCAAACTGTTACAACAAACTACCTACACCATACAAACCTAACTCACGGTAAGGCATTTACCTTGTGATTTTTGTTCCTCATTCTTTCCTTCCTTCTCTTCCTTCCTTCTTTCTTTCTCTTTCCTTTCCTTTTCCTTTTGGTTCACCAATTAGGCAATGCTACATCCCATATCCAAGATACTAATGAGTATCTAATTTAACACTTAAACCCTAGAAATTTACCTTAGAGCCTAGGAGCATAGTTTAGGGTTTAGGAGTGACTTTACCTTTTTCTCACTAGATAGAGTTCTTGACTAGCAAGAGGGTAACATTTCCAGCTCCAAGGAGAAGCCAAAACGGCTGGAACCACAAGGAACAAGAGCTCACATTTTAGGAATTCTCATAATGCGAATAAGAGCTAGAAATGAGAGATTTTTTCGGATTTCTTTTTACCTCAAACCAACAAGATGACGAAGAGGCTTCCAATGGTGGTTTCAAACCTTCAAATGAGGAATACCATGGAGATGAAAATGGGTATTTTCGATTTTTGAACAGAGGGGGAATGTTCTCCTTGACAGAGGATTCCAACGTACAAATTTTATGATTTTGGAGGAGATTTGAGTGGTCAAAGATGGAGGAGAAGATGGATTTTTTTGTTTGGCTTCCTAAATCGCCATCGCTGGAGCTACCAGAGGAAGAAGAGAAAAAATAGAGAAGGGAGAGGGGTTGTACGTGAGGGTTTGAGGAAATAAGAGAGTAAGAGAGAGAATGATAAAGTAACATGTTACTTTTGCTTTTAGTTTACTTTTGCCTTTATATTAATGAGGGAGAATTAAGAGAGTGAGGGTGAGGGAGTCACGGCCACACACTGCACACACTCACATTTTAATTTCTATTTTCAATAGTGGACACACTTATTCATTTTATTTACACTTTAACCCCACAACTTCCCGTTTTTGACAGTTTTTACTATTTTCTCTCGATTTCTTGATTTTATTGGCTCTAGACCTTCACTAAGTTTTTAGTGACTATTTGGTTGACCAAAATTATTACGAGTCTATTTGACCCGCTTAATCGCGTTTTCCCGGTTCCCTTGAAAAACGCGCTTTATGATTTGTTTGTGTTTTTAATCCATTTTAAGGATCCGTTTTCTTTGGAAATTGTTTCCTTGTATTATTTAGGCATCATTAAGCCTTAATAATTCATATAATACGCTAACCGAGGTCTCGTACCTCCTATGGTCATTTAACGCTTATTTAGCGTTTTTTTCGCTTTTCAAGCGTTTCTTTATTTCTTTTGAATTTATTTTTCCTTACCAATATTAATTAGGTACCATTAGGCCCTTAAATACGTATTAGATTAATTTTAATCCCTATATTTAAGTTCGGGGTATTTCAATCTACCCCCCCCTAAGAACTTTGTCCTCAAAGTTGTTCGCGGTTATGGGATTTCTATACTTACTCATTTATACTTGCCTAATACCGAAGCCATACATTCCTCTTCCTTACAATTCCCAAATTCATTACTCAATGTTTCTCCTTTCCATACCATACCAATGTACAATAGTTACTCCAATCCATATTACTATCAACCATCCGATTCCTCATTACAAAATTTATACATACATACAGTGCAAAGCTGTCCCCAAAGCAATGCAATACACATCACAATCCCGCAGGCACTCAGGTCATCTCGACACAGGACTCCTCTATGTCCCGCTGCCCTTGGAATAATACAATATGCTACCTACTGTCATTCTCCGGTATAAGCTTCCAACAATTACTTACTCTCCAGTCTAAGGAAAATCCTTTTACAACTACTAATTAGAAATCTTTCTAAAGCATACAACTCCAAATTCCTATTTGTATTCTTTACTTCTATCCTATGTGTGATTCTTGTGACCACTTAAGGGGAGCTTCAAGAATCATTCGACCCTGATGTGATCAGCATCAGTGTTGAACTATCTTTCCACCCCAATTTGTGTTCGGTTTCCCTTGATCTGATCAGGATCAAGTTCGACTTCCCACATCAGTTTCAAACAGCAAATAATTTAGTTGTTTTCATTTTCTATCTTTTTACTCTTTCTAGTCGTGATACGAATTCATACATCTCCAAATGATGGAATCAATCCATCAATCATCCTCACTCTACTTCCCAAACGCTTTACTCCGTGGTTCAATACCTAAATGCTCATTTCACCAACCTTCACTACTTCCATCTATTACTCTCCATCATCCTAACTAGGGATTACCATACTTGTAAAACTTAGTTGTCCTCAATTTACTTCCAATAATTTACCTACGATTCCATTACTCATAAGCTTCATTCATCTACTACTCTCATTAATTTCGTACTACTTCTTCAAAGGCTACAATACTTGTGAAGTTCCGTCCACTACTCATTACTCTTCTTTACCAATACTCTTACACTGCTGTTACAAGATGGGTACATTCATCCTATGGTGTTTGCATATCTAATGCCTAGTTACCATAATTACAATGTGAATGAGTACTTATGTTTATTTAACATAGTATCAATCATCAATTTGGTTCTCATTTGTGCTATGCACATTATGGTTTATGTGTTTTATTCACAAAACTTACATTAAGCGGTTTTCACTCTACCCCCCTTAAAAGGGATTACGCCCACGTAATCTACCATATTTTATTATTTTTAAACTTTGGTTTAATCGGTCTGGGCAAACTGAAGCGTTTAGCTTCACTACCGTATACTATACAATATGCTCTGGTCAAAGGGATCTTAACCATACCAATAGTTTAGTCTTTGCACCAAGAACTTCTATATGAGTTTATTTAACTCATCATTACTTCGGTTCTAGCCTATTAGGCTTGAAGGCATTACTAGCCATTGTATTATACTTACTAGGTATATTTTCTCCTAGTTAGGGCCCACTAGCTTCTGCTGCGCGACCCTGATAGCTTGGGTTACTTACCCTTCGTGTATCATTATGTGCTATACCCCTTCTTATCCGTCTATTGGGAATAAGGTTTACTAACAAATGCGGTATTCTTTTACCGTTTTGAACTCAATGAGTTGTAGTTTATACCAGCTCTCTGGTAATCTACTGCACATGCTATTTATGCTTCCACGATTATTTATTAAGCTCCTCCGACTTATTGTCGGGTGAGGTTAAGTCACTACTTAGTTGTAGTGCTTCCTCTGGTGTCCATAGTTTCTGAATCATGCCAGTTCCTCTGGTTCAGTCCAAGTGTTCTTTACTTGTATGACCTTGCATTTCTATGGGTCGGTCCTAGTGACTTTCCTGTATCTCCTTTCACCTTTTATTCCATTGGAATTCACCTCTATGATTGTTAGTGTGTTTCACACTCTTCGTGCTTCTTTGGCCTTAGGCCGCACGGTTTGTTGCTAAGCTTGCTTAATTGGCTTGTGCCATGTTTGTTGGTGAAAAGAAAGGTTTACTACGGTTTACATTCTCCATATCCCTAGCCATCCCATTAGGTCATTAGCTGCACAAGTGAAATACCAAAACACTCAGTCATACAGAGTGCAGAGGCGTAAACGCTTGACAATAAGTCACTTATGTGATAGGAAAGAATATTTCTGTGTGTCATCTCATACTTATACTCCGTTTCATTATCTGTCACTTCCTCATAGTGGTCGCTTGTTGCGCACCGTATTCTTACTCATTGTACAACATTGTTCTTACTGTCTCTGTTACTGTGGTAGCACCTTTACACATTGCCATTGTCGTTGGCACCATTTCCTTATGGTGTGAATACACTAGGAGTTTCCTGTGTTTGTGTGTATGACGGTTGTCGTAGCATACGGCAATCTTATTATCTTCCCAATGTGGAGATGTCTTATTCCACTTAGGTTTTATGTGTAGGTTAACTTACCCCACATTCTATCATCATTTGTGATACAATTTACCAAGTATCTTGGTTGACCAAGGATAAAGCAATTTACCGGTTTACAAGCTCTCTTGAGCGTTGGTCATTCGTGGTGTGCAATGTGCACTCACATCGATTGTTTTTGACAATTACTGTCCTCCCAAAGCTGAGCATTGATTATAGGCTCTAGCTGTGCGGTTTTATTCTTGTATGTACATCACCGGGACATCCCAAGAAACTTCAAGGGTTTTCAGGTCCCGTTCTATCATTGATAAATGAGGTTCTTGTTGAGAGGCTTGTTTCCACTCATAGATCTTATGACTAGGTTTACCATGGTGGTGTTCACACAATGGTCCGCTACATGTTTGGGTGCATATGGAGTATGCTTACTCCTTTAAGTTGTAATGGTTTGGAAATCTCATTTCCTTATTCCGTTGCCCCTTGGCAATCTTCATTGCGTGGGCTTTATCGTTATAGTAGATGGAAGCCTTTTCTAAGGGTTCACATCATCACCGCATTGGTGGTCTTCGGTTAACGAGGGTACCTTCCCTTGGGTTTCTCGTAGTGTTCAAGTGTGGACTAGGCCAATGTTGGCATTATCATGATTCTTATGCCCCTGTGCTACCATTACTACAGAAGGCATGACGGTAATTAGAACTCCGTCAACTGTATACTAGGCTGATGCTCTAGTGACAGTGACATTGAGTTGGCCATTACCCCAAGCCACTCAGGATGTTGGGTTTGAATTTATGGTCCAGTTGTTGATTTCTTGTCGTATGAGGCAGTATTTCTTGCAAGTTTTGTTACTAATGGTTGCCCGTTGGCAATCTTCATTGTGTGGGCTTTATCGTTATAGTAGATGGAAGCCTTTTCTAAGGGTTCACATCATCACCGCATTGGTGGTCTTCGGTTAACGAGGGTACCTTCCCTTGGGTTTCTCGTAGTGTTCAAGTGTGGACTAGGCCAATGTTGGCATTATCATGATTCTTATGCCCCTGTGCTACCATTACTACAGAAGGCATGGCGGTAATTAGAACTCTGTCAACTGTATACTAGGCTGATGCTCTAGTGACAGTGACATTGATTTGGCCATTACCCCAAGCCACTCAGGATGTTGGGTTTGAATTTATGGTCGAGTTGTTGATTTCTTGTCGTATGAGGCAGTATTTCTTGCAAGTTTTGTTACTAATGGTGTGGGTTTTGCAACCGTTTGAGTTCGTATAACGTATTTGGTTTACGGCTTCTGAGCCGTATTGCTGCAAGCTATGCCCCTTGCAAGCTGCTTATACATGTTTCCACTCCATGTATACCGTCATAGGTTGGAGATATTATTGGGCTCCATGGTAAGTCGTGGCATCACGCTTCCATTCATAGGAGACTCTTAGGCAATCCGGTGTTGATCAGTGCCTTTTGTAGACTAGGGTATTTCCTGTCAAGTGAAATCCCTTCGGTGGCTTAACTGAGTGTTCGTTGTAGCTTTCGTGGTCTTATTATGACGCTTCGTTTGATTGTTGTTAATTCAGACACCCTTCAAGGTCTGCTCCTTGGGTGTTGTTAGGTTACGCCGTTACATCCGGCCAATTTTTATAACATGTCGTGTCTACTATACCGCCTTGTGGTATTGTATTTTGAGTTATCCCCTTGTGGGTTACAGCGTCTCCCGTTCTTAGGTAGACTGTTTATACTCCTCCTAGTGTTTTAGACTAGGTTTAAGATCCTCTCCAACGATGGATTATACTTTATGGTAATCTTGTGACTGCTCTTGGGAATTCCGTCCCGTTTGTTGAGCATCGTTGTGATTACTTTAGGCATTTGCCTTACTGAGTTCAGACTGGGTATACTTTCCTGCTGTCATGTACTTGCTTGGTGTCTTTGAGACATATCCAATGTCTATACTCATTACTCTGCGCCTTTTGCGCTTCCGAATTCTCATTCCTCATCTTCAAATGGGTTCTCTAAATTCTTTTATGCTAATTACTTAGCTGAGTTCCTTCTCCTTGATTGTCTGAGGTGTCCAGTTGTTCTGGTTTGAACTTACTCGTGGTCCGTAGAACGGAGCTGACTACTTCCCGTGCGTCGCACACTACATGTATACATACGTGGGGTACCATATTGATACGTTACCACTTACCCGACTATTTGTCAGGCCCACAAGCTCCCTCGGAGTGCGGTCGTCCCACATCCCGTAATTGGGTACACTCGTAGTGTTCGTCACACGCCTAGATGAAGTATTCTATTGTCAACTCCTCTTGTATCATTCTATGATACTCACCGTAATTCTATTGGTTTGGTTTTAAAATCCAAGGTTTAAAAGAAAGTTGTGGTTTTCGAAAGAAAATTTTGGGTTTCAAAAACAACGGTTCGATGTTAAAGAGTTCTTCATGGCGTGGCCATGTCGGAGGTCTTGACCAGGTCCAGCTTCCCGCTGCCTGGTATGTTCTTAATACAATGGTCAGGCTGTCAGGCCTTTCCAAGGTTTGATTCCTCTAGCTTCCAGGATTTGTGATCCTATAGTTGTTCCACTGCTGTCACGGTACATTACTATGTACCTGTGGTGTGTTAAAATTCCTCTACATGTTCCTGTTCTTACTGCACTTGCCGTGGCAAGTGCGTGGTATTGTTGGTTTTTGGTTAGACCTATACCGGTCTTGGTATGGTTCCCACTTGTTTTTAATAGTCTTGTTGACTCTTCCCTAGATCATATTGATCTATGTTTGGGGTACTCGATCCTTTTAAGTAGCTTCCCATTGATCTTGATATGGTTGTCTTGGTCGGGGTACTTCTCCAATCCTTGGAGGTACCCATTTATTTAGTTTTATGTTTTTCCCGTGTTGCTCGTCCCTACACATTTGTTGTGGTTACTGAGCCTGAGTTGATCTAGGCACTACGGTTGTAATTGCGTCAGATTATATCTTGTGAATGTCCTCGTAGTTGTGTAAGCATACTGGCCAGGTATTGTAACCTTCTTGGCGTTGTAGTTTTGGGGTTAACCACTCCTGACTATGTCCTTAGTCAGTTGGTATACCATTGGTGGTATTATCTAGCTACTGCTGTCCCGCAGACTGGTGTCTCGGGTTCCATTACTGCTCCTTTTCCCACTCTGCTGCACGCTTAGTGCTTCTTTTCCTGTTGATGGTTGATTAGCTAGGTTCTCGTGACTGCTAAGCACGTCGCCCCATTCTGTTGTAAGTTGTAGCCTCCTTATGGTTGGAGTGCTCATTCAACCGCTATTGAGTGCGGGTATTGTTGTTCAACCGGGATCCATCTCCGGGACTTCCTTTTCTTGGAATCTACTACTTATCAAGTTCTTGTTTACTGTGTGATTTCTTTACAACTGCCAGATCGGGGTTTCCCGAGTATGAGAGGACTTTCCTTCTCTCTAGCGTACTTTCCCAAGTTATACAATAGGGTTAGTGGAGGGCGGGTCTGGTATTGTAGGTATCCGGTACTCACCGGTAGTTCCTAACTAGCATATCTCTAATGCTAACACTCAGCCCTTAGCCCTAAGCTTCTAATTCCTAACTCGGTATTCCTATACTCGGTATTTCCAGTCATCAGAGCGATACTTCGCTCTGATACCACTTTTTGTAACACCCCTACCATTAATACATGCTTACCGTCCAATCTCCTTACACATCAGATACACGCAGCGGTTACTTGCTTACATACAATGGGTGAAACAATGCCGTTAACCACCCACGTGGCTAACAAGGCTACTACTACTGCTTACAGCATCGGTCTAATGGACCGGAATCCCGAGTACTACACATCTATAATACATACTCCATTCATCACTCAATTACAACAACGCTCCATTCAATACTTACTCCTCTTCAATCCATACGATACAATATACTTCACCGAGTCTACTAGGATCCTTATACATTTATAATGTCACTTCCAAGTTCATACATACTCTCTAGGAGTCTACATCTACCCATTTTCTCACAACTACTTACTTTCTAAGTACAAGGGTGTGCCTCCTCTCTTCCTTGACCATATTCGCTTCGGGTACCTGCACACTAAAAAATGTCCCCCGAAGGGGTCAGCTTTCGCCGAGCATGATAACCGCATACCCCGCGTACTAGTGAGGGTACGCCGACCACTTGGTCGAATACATGCGGTTCGTTTTCATACAACATACATGCATACATGCTCTTATACACAATGTTACAATACACTACGCAAGACATGCACACATACATACACTCAGTACATACACGAAGTCCAACATAACCATTCAATACATACTTACCTTTTTCCGAATTACATATACATAGGATACAGTTCTTGTTAGCTTCATTGGTCCACCCGGGTTAATCGGGTGGAGATTATTCTTTTACTCGTTACTTCATACATACTCATACTCATACATACTTACGGATCCATACTTACTTACTCTTACTCTTACTCAAGCTAAGTCATCGGGACCTCCGGCCCTGGGGACTACTCCGTCCCACCTCCGGGATTTACTTGACTCACCAATCCGGGATGCTACCCATTTAAGGGATTTGGGCCGCGGACCAGTTTAAGAGTCAGGAATTGCAGCCAACCTCTTGTGACCCCGCATCCTCACGCGTGGCCGAAGCTATATCGGACTTCTTCTCATTCTGGTTTACTCACTTAAGTTAGGAGTTAGGTAGTTAGGAATTAGTAGAATTCAACATTCAAGCCACAATATTACAATACCCATATACCCTTACATACAAATACATTACAATATACAAGTACACTACAAAACACAATACAGTTCATCATCATTCATATGTTTCATGAATTATACAAACTATTGTTCAAGACAAATATCAAGAACAATGTAAACAAGCACAAGTAGGTGCAATATAGTCCGATTCATGCATTTATCTTATTAGGTGATCAAATAAGCACACAAATCGGGGTAACCAGATTAGGATACAGGGCATGAAGAAATCATACCTTTCACCATTGATTTCGGACTCACCGACTCCTCTTCGGTGTTAGACTAATCAAATCCTATCACATGCATACAGTCGGGTGGTCAATTATCCATAATTAACCTTACTCATTACTTTACTAGACTTTCCTAGTTTACACTTACTAATTCTACATTGTTCAAATACCTTTACTTATGTTACTTACTTAAAATTATTTCCTAAGCTTGTTTATAGCCTTAATGACCTTTAAACATCATTGATCATGTCTTAATTACCTTATACTATCATCACCATTCAATTCCCCATCATTAGAATGCAAGAAAGCACTTTCTGGACAAAATTTGGGGTGGTCCGGGTTTGTGTTCGGGGCTAGAAACCCGGACCAACACTGGAATTCGGTTTCTGGGCATATTTGTGTGTGGTCCGGGTTTACACCCTAGTATACAAACCCGGACCACATGTAATTGTGAGTTACGGGTGCTTTTTATGCCTCGTCCGGGTTTGTTATTCCCTTGCAAACCCGGACCACTTGTTTGGGTATGTTACGGGTATGTTTTTGGGGTGGTCCCGGTTAGTGTCTTGGTTTGTAAACCCGGACCATCCCTTGTAAAAACTTTCTGTCGTGATTTTAGGCTAGTCCGGGTTTGTGCGCTGGTTTGTAAACCCGAACTAGTTACAGTATTGTAACATATATGAGTTTTTGAGTTTGTTTCAACTCCAAACTTCTACCAATCTCTTCCTTAATATTTCCACATATAATCTAGTATGTTTAACTTGGTTTAAGCATTTAAACTAGCACAAACCATATCTATCCAAATCTGTTACAATTACTCCACTGTCAGTTTCCTCCACTGTTACAGTTTTTTCTTCTTCTTTCAACGATTTCCACAGATTTTTCCTTTCCCCTTTACCATTCAATACTCCCTCTACTAATGCTACTCCTAACATCCTCAATGCATTACCTCAATCCTAGTTCCCCCTAATACTTAAATTCTCTTCCTCCTATTTCCATACAAAATTTGGAAGAGGTTTCCCTATATTTTTAACATTGCCCACATACATATTAGCTCACAATTACTCATTCACACAACCTGTTTATTCAAGATATTAATACTCACATTCCAACTTCACTAATACACAATGATTTCCTGCACATACATATCCATTACCCAAAGTTTTCCCAAGCTTTCAAACATCATTTAAAATCTTCGAAACTGTTACATTACTTTTCCTCACTATACCACAACATACTTATTACTCATTCCATAAACACTACTCATTTCCAATACTCAAAACTGTTACACTATACAATACAAACCTAACTCACGGTAAGGCATTTACCTTATGATTTTTGTTCCTGTTTCTTTCCTTCCCTTCTCTTCCTTCCTTCTTCTTTCTTCTTCTTTTCCTTTCCTTGTTCTTGGTTCACCAATTAGGCAATGCTACATCCCATATCCAAGATACTAATGAGTATCTAATTTAACACTTATACCCTAGAAATTTACCTTAGAGCCTGGGAGCATATGTTTAGGGTTTAGGAGTGACTTTACCTTTTTCTCACTAGATAGAGTTCTTGACTAGCAAGAGGGTAACATTTCCAGCTCCAAGGAGAAGCCAAAATGGCTGGAACCACAAGGAACAAGAGCTCACATTTTAGGAATTCTCATAATGCGAATAAGAGCTAGAAATGAGAGATTTTTCGGATTTCTTTTTACCTCAAACCAACAAGATGAAGAAGAGGCTTCCAATGGTGGTTTCAAACCTTCAAATGAGGAATACCCATGGAGATGAAAATGGGTATTTTCGATTTTTGAACAGAGGGGAATGTTCTCCTTGACAAGAGGATTCCAACGGTACAAATTTTATGATTTTTGGAGGAGATTTGAGTGGTCAAAGATGGAGGAGAAGATGGAGTTTTTTGTTTGGCTTCCTAAATCGCCATCGCTGGAGCTACCAGAGGAAGAAGAGAAAAATAGAGAGGAGGGAGAGGGGTTGTACGTGAGGGTTGTGAGGAAATAAGAGAGTAAGAGAGAGAGTGAGTAAAGTAACATGTTACTTTTGCTTTTTAGTTTACTTTTGCCTTTTTATTAATGAGGGAGAATTAAGAGAGTGAGGGTGAGGGAGTCACGGCCACACACACTGCACACACTCACATTTTTAATTTCTATTTTCAATAGTGGACACACTTATTCATTTATTTACACTTTAACCCCACAACTTCCCGTTTTTGACAGTTTTTACTATTTTCTCGTTTTCTTGATTTTATTGGCTCTAGACCTTCACTAAAGTTTATTAGTGACTATTTGGTTGACCAAAATTATTACGAGTCTATTTGACCCGCTTAAAGTCGCGTTTTCCCGGTTCCCTTGAAAAACGCGCTATATGATTTGTTTGTGTTTTTAATCCATTTTAAGGATCCGTTTTCTTTGGAAATTGTTTCCTTGTATTATTTAGGCATCATTAAGCCTTAATAATTCATATAATACGCTAACCGAGGTCTCGTACCTCCTATGGTCATTTAACGCTTATTTAGCGTTTTTTCGCTTTTCAAGCGTTTCTTTATTTCTTTTGAATTTATTTTTCCTTACCAATATTAATTAGGCACCATTAGGCCCTTAAATATGTATTAGATTAATTTTAATCCCTATATTTAAGTTCGGGGTATTTCACAACGCCTTAGAATAGCTTGACATCATATCATCCTTATAGGTAGTCGGCGCCTTAGAATAGTCTGACATTACTTCATTATTACCTTTAGGTGGTCGACGCCTTAGAACCGCTCGACACCCTTCTACTTTACTCATAGGTAGTCAGCGCCTTAGAATAGCTCGACACAACTTGTCGAATTTCAATTGCACGTGGGGTCTTTTAAGATCCAAAGTTTTGGGGTATCAATCAAGCATCAACTAGCCTTTTCATTTCCATTACAAAGTCTAGTTGACGGGGGGCAATCTATTATACCCAAAATTTCAACCCCCCGGAAGAGAGTCTCTACTAATAGGCTAGTAGCGAGGGTTCCTAGTTCGACCGGCACATTGCAGAGTACTAGGGACAGCTTAGTCATCTCCAGGGGCATTTTCGTAATTTTTCAAGGCTCCTAAGCCCCTATAGGCTTTCTCTCTCCTCCAAATAAGAGTCAAATCAATTCAAAATGCTTTTAAGTTTTAACCCATGATAGAGGATGACATTCTAGGCATAATGGCGTTGGAAGTTTGATTTTTCGAATTTCCAATAAGTTTCTAGCAATTTTTGATTGAATCTGACGAGAAATTGAATTTAAAAATATTCCAATATCCAAAAAATTCGATTCCAATTTAGAAAAATCAGAAATACCATCCTTTACCCATGTGTGAAATTTCATAATCAAATTATTTTTGGAAGCCCTTGAGCTAAAATGTCGGTAAATCTCGGTTTTTACCGGATTTTTCTATCTTTAAGGAAGCCTATATAAGGAACCTTATCCCATGATCAAATCAGAACCTCAAGAACTCAAAGCAACCAGAAAACCTAGCCGTCACAAGTCCCCCACGTTTTTACACATCCAAGCACCAAAATCACATCAAAAATCCCCCGAAATCAACATCTAAACACATTTTTCAACTCCCAACACATCAACAATCATCAAACATCAACCAAACCACCTCCAAAACATGAAGAACACCTTCAACAATCAATAACCAGATGCTCGGGTCGAACTCAATCCGGAACCGGCACCATCGGGGCCTCCGAAGAATCCCGATGTGAAGAATCATTGTAAATCCGAAGGTAAAACAGGTTACAATTCTACTTTTCTATCTCCCCAAGGCCTTATTAACTCTCTGTTAAATTTTGAGCCCAAACTAACCTATTTTGGCTTATGTATTGCTGTTTGTTTAAGCTTCTGTCCAATAACTTGTTTGCTAAGTTTCGTGTTTAATTCGAATTCAAAATGTAAACTTTTGATCACTAACGTGTTTAGAATCTTTCAGGCTACCTACCCATAAATTTTGAGCCAAAAACACCGCCGGGAACCACCCAAACGCCGCCGTCCAAGGGTGGTCCGCACCCACGGACGCTATGTCCGGGGTCCCGGGCGCCCAGTCCGTAAGCCCGGACGCCCCCGGACGGTGGCGGGATATTTTTATTTTCAAAAGTTAGGGTTTTATAAAACATGTCCGGGCCCACGGACATCGTGTCCGTGGCCCCGGACTCTTCAAAATCTCATTTCTGTTTAAATTTGACTTTTCTGTGTGATTAGGTTAACTGGGGTCCGTGGGTTCGGACATTAGGTCTGGGCCACGGACGAAATCAAAATTTGACCTAATTCTGCCTCTGAAACCCTGGTTTAGGTAATTTCATTTTTCACTTTATTTTTCTGTCAAAAAATATTAAAAAATACAAAAAAACAGAAGCTCATGCACTTAGGTTAAAACGACTCGTAATAAGCCGTAATTAAACTAAGTAGAGGAAAAACAACTTCTAGGGGTAATGAAAGTAATTGAACCCTAAATAAGTCGAATACCAAGCCCCCGAACCCGAACTCTACCTTTCCTAATTTACTCTAGGTTAAAATTAGGTGGCGACTCATAATAGGTTCCAGTGAGCTAGCTCAGGTTTTAATAATTTTTGTTATATGACATAGTTATTAATCTTAGGTTATAAGTGGACCTAACACCCGAATAGATCCTAATCAGCTTAATCAACATAGGATAGGGTTTAAAATCGAGGCTCACAGACTGGCGACTCTGCTGGGGATTAAATTCTTTAATTTTAAGAAAGAGGGCTTAACTTGAAAATATGTTTATTTATGGCTTTATTACTTTGTTTGTTTACTTTTGTGCACACTTTAATTTTCTGCACCTTTGCATCATATGAGAGCGAGGGTCCACCTAAACCGATTTCATCCCGAGACCCGTTTGAGGGTCCCCTGTCAAGGACTCACACCTTTTTGGTGATGTGAATAAGCGGGGGAAAAGAGGAGGATGTCGCCTAACCACATCCCCTTAATACTTGGGCCTTAGCCCCAAGCGTTTTCCTGGCAGTGTCCTTACCTAGCCCATTGTTTGGTCAGTCAAAGACCCGGCCGCAGACGCACACCTTCAGGTGATGTGAAAAAAGTGGGGAAGCCCAAAGAGAATAGCGTGCAAGCCCTATTCCTTTGTGGCGACCTGGGCCCAAGCCCTAAGCACCTCTCCGGATTGATCCATATCCAAATTGATTTAACCGTTAAGTGAGGACATGTTGAATTTGGGTGGGCCTTGTTTGCTTGTATGATCGGCCCATTACCCAGCCTAGAGATTGATAGGAACTTCTCCTACATTAATCTAGCCCAACCGAATTGGCGGCTCTACTTGTTTGTGGCCCAGAGGTCCTGTTTGGTTTAATATGTGAGTCATTCGGGCTTCGGCCCAAAAGTTTAGACTTAGGTGATTTCTCTTCTGGCCCAATTTGAATTATCCAATTAGTTCTAGGCCCAAAAAAAAGAAATCCACCTGAACTTGAAATAACCCACAAGTTCTGCAAATAAAATCTTTTTCTGCTTAGCAACCATCTTCTCTGGCCCAAAGAAAGTTAGGCCCATTTGTGGTTTAGGGACCATTCCAGCCCATGTGCTTTACTCCAGGCCCAAACATATTCCGGTCCAAGGGCTCATTCTAGACTAGGTAGACTTCTTATTCGGGTCCTAGCCCCAAACCCTAGATCTAGGTGTCACCTCTCAGGCCCAATCAAAGCCATCTGTCTAGATTTCAGCCCAAGTTCCAGTTCATAGTCTAAAAGATACTCCAGCCCAAACACCTCATTCTCTGGGTACCCTGGCCCACTTGCTTTAAGCCTAAGTCTGTTTTGATCTATCTTGTGAAGTGTCATGTTTCAGCCCACTTCCTTTTGTTAGCTAATAATGGACACCTTGGACACAGGTAGACTCAAGTCTTAAGTGCGGTCCAATCAACATGGAAGCCCAACTCACAATTTTGGAACAAAAGCACATGGCCACCATTGAAGCCATGGAGCAGAGGCATAGTGCTTCCATGGACGCCTTGGAACCTAACTACGTTGCTGTTATCGAAGAGTTGAAAGCAAAGGCTCTTTCCTTCGAGTCCGAACGTCAAGCTCGGGATGAGTTAGTGGACAGGCTTCTCAACACCCTTTATGACTGCATTGAAGTTGGCTCCATTAGGGTCCGAGGATCGGAGGGGAATGTTAAAGAAATTGCTACAAAACTCAGGAAAGTGATCAGACAACAAGGAGCAGCAACTTACATCCAAAACTGCACCCGTAAGAGAACCAGGCAACGTGAAGAAAACAGTGATCGACAGTCAAGAGGACCTGGTTGGAGCGTTGGGACAGTAGAACCATCCCGACGGAGTTCTCGACAGAGAGAGCTTACAGACATCGGCCGAACACCAAGACAAGCACTTGAAGAGCTTCGAGGAAGATATCCGATGCAACCGCTCGCCCTGAGGCCGAGAACTACTCATTTGGGAAGGATCTTAAGCATTTTTGTCACTTTCATCAGCTGCCAGTCACGACACTGACCACTGCAGAGCCCTACAACACAGAATCCAGGATCTGATTGACCAAGGGCTCCAATTCTAAGAACATGGTGGAGAGCGCAGAGCACGCGTGCCCTGGCATCATCAGAAATGTTGTTTTTTAGTGTTTTTCTCATTAAATGCATTTCTTTTCTTGGTTAGTTGCCTTTCAACTTTTGTAGTAGTTAGTTCCCTTGAATCATTTTCCGGTAGTTTTCCTGAGTTTGTAATTTCCAACATTATTCTTTTTGTTGAATAAAACGTAGTTCCTTTTTCATAATTTTTGTACAAAGCATCATTCATTTATTCGAAAAAACTTTTTTTAAAAAAAGAGCACTCACGTCTTTCAAAGATCACGAAGTAATCATTTTCTGACTATGCAATGGAACGACTTGTCTCTTGTTTCTAAAAATTTGAACATGCCTAACCAAACACCACAACTCACCACATAATATCCAAACAACCCACAATGAGGTTCAAGGCCCACATCTATCAAACTGTTGTCACAAACCCCAAATCAATACTGGGGGCAATCCGAGTTTAGAATCATTGTCTTCGAATCTTTCGTTTAAGCGTGTGAACTAGTCTCTGAGTGAAATTCACGAGACTGTCTTGAGCGGAAAAACCATGAGTGAACGAGCGTGTCATTTTTACACGACTCCGGTGAGACCACATTCAAAGGTAAGGTAAACGGCATAACTCCGACCGAAGGAGATAATTTGTAAATTTACTCTTAGACCTGCGAAAAGTAACAAAGAGCGAATACACAACTATCAAGAATGATGAAGCACCTAGGTACAGCACCACATAGCCAAAAGCTTGTGAACCCTGGCATTAAACCCTAGGCACCCCCGCTGAGCCTTTCATATATCCCTTTTCGATATTATGAACTCCACAAAATAACCCAGCCAATGATGAATGTTCGACCCGGTGACCAAAGGACGCGAGGAGTCCGACTCTCAGATAACGTTCTCATCAGTCCAAAGAAGCAACGCCGCTATCAGCATGACAAAGTGATCCGCAAATGGTCCCAGAGTGACACAGGATCTAAAGAGCACACATCAAAACAGCTCTCGAAGCCCAAAACCGGGAAACACAAGAACCCCGAAGGCAAAGTCAAGAAAGGATAAAGAAAAAAGGCAAACCCGAAGTGCCTCGAAGAAATCCAAATGACAAAGAGAAGAGAAATGGTGTAAAGGACAACTTCAAAGGTCCAGGTCAAGAAGCTCGAAAACAACATAAACACGAAGCAGCTAGACGACTTCAAGACAAGGAAGATGAATCTGAGAGAAGACACAAGTTGCAGCTTTGGTCACCCGTTTAAGCTCCACATACCTCAAATATCCTTCCGTGATCCCGTCGTCTTTCATCACACCCTACGGCCACGTTATAAGCTTTAAAGACTTCTGACTTGATAGTTGTGTGTCCAATAACGTGAAAGTAACAGATCGAATGCGTAAATTCATCAAATATCCAATTCAATGGTCTAGAAGTTATGACCGTGAGTGAGAAACGAATGTAGACACCAAACACGTCTAGTGTAGGTTAGGGAGCACCAAATCAGAACATAAGCCTTGACCCTGTGAGGACGAGACTCGTTTGCACGTTTGATCAAAGAAAATACTAGGGGCAATCGATCAGAGCGATCGATTGCCATGAACTCTAGCTCATATTGTCTTAAGGAAAATATACTTGGGGCAATTGTTGGTTCCAACAATTGCTATGATGACACCAATTGGAACCCAAAGCTTAAACATCACCACCACCATCCCACCACAGGCACACATAAGCCCTTACCACCACATCAAACACCTCAGGCCCACATAAGCCCTTACCTTCACTTCATACACCACACAGGCCCACATAAGCCCTTACCTTCACTTCATACACCACACAGGCCCACATAAGCCCTTACCTCCACACCTCCACTACACAGGCCCACATAAGTCCTTACCAGCACATCAAACACCACAGGCCCACATAAGCCCTTACCTTCACTTCAAACACCATACCCCACCGGTGGCATGTTCATCTCTTAGGAGATAAATTACAAGTCCGAAGTCTATAGTCAAGAAATGATAATTTCACTTTCCTTTTCATTAAACAGAATATTCTTCAAACACTGCCACGTTTGGCACCTCTTTCAACAATTTCTTGTTTTGGAAAAATTTCCTACATACACTTTGATCGTATTTTGACATGCACATCCTCATTACCACGTTTGGCACTTTCATAATCAACTTTCATCATGACCATTGCATCCATTTGTATGAGACTCCTCTTCACGATTCAGGGATACAGATTCTCAGCCGAAGGTACAGATTCTTCAGGGATACAGATTCTCAACCGAAGGTACAGATTCTTCAGGGATACAGATTCTCAACCGAAGGTACATATTCTTCAAGGATACAGTTTCTCAGCCGAAGGTACATATTCTTCAGGGATGCAGATTCTCAGCCGAAGGTACAGATTCTTCAGGGATACAGATTCTCAACCGAAGGTACATATTCTTCAGGGATACAGATTCTCAGCCGAAGGTACAGATTCTTCAGGGACACAGATTCTTAGCCGAAGATACAGACTCTTCAGAGATGCAGATTCTCAGCCAAAGATTCAGATTCACCAGAGCAGCAGAACTCACCAGAGCAGTAGAACTCACACGAATAGAAGAACTTGACCCAACACCAATTTTCATTCATTATAGGTATTCAACGCCTTAGAATAGCTTGACATCATATCATCCTTATAGGTAGTCGGCGCCTTAGAATAGTCTGACATTACTTCATAATTACCTTTAGGTGGTCGACACCTTAGAAACGCTAGACACCCTTCTACTTTACTCATAGGTAGTCAGCGCCTTAGAATAGCTCGACACAACTTGTCGGATTTCAATTGCACGTGGGGTCTTTTAAGATCCAAAGTTTTGGGGTATCAATCAAGCATCAACTAGCCTTTTCATTTCCATTACAAAGTCTAGTTGACGGGGGGCAATCTGTTATACCCAAAATTTCAACCCCCCGGAAGAGAGTCTCTACTAATAGGCTAGTAGCGAGGGTTCCCAGTTCGACCGGTACATTGCAGAGTACTAGGGACAGCTTAGTCATCTCCAGAGGCATTTTCGTAATTTTTCAAGGCTCCTAAGCCCCCTATAGGCTTTCTCTCTACTCCAAATAAGAGTCAAATCAATTCAAAATGCTTTTCAGTTTTAACCCATGATAGAGGATGACATTCTAGGCATAATGGCGTTGAAATTTTGATTTTTTGAATTTCCAATAAGTTTCTAGCAATTTTTGATTGAATCTGACGAGAAATTGAATTTAAAAATATTCCAATATCCAAAAAATTTGATTCCACTTTAGAAAAATCAGAAATACCATCCTTTACCCATGTGTGAAATTTCATAATCAAATTCTTTTTGGAAGCCCTTGAGCTAAAACGTCGGTAAATCTCGATTTTTACCGGATTTTTCTATCTTTAAGGAAGCCTATATAAGGAACCTTATCCCATGATCAAATCAGAACCTCAAGAACTCAAAGCAACCAGAAAACCTAGCTGTCACAAGTCCCCCACGTTTTTACACATCCAAGCACCAAAATCACATCAAAAATCCCCCGAAATCACCATCTAAACACATTTTTGAACTCCGAACACATCAACAATCATCAAACATCAACCAAACCACCTCCAAAACGTGAAGAACACCTTCAACAATCAACAACCAGAAGCTTGGGTCGAACTCAATCCGGAACCGGCACCATCGGGGCATCTGAAGAATCCCGGTGTGAAGAATCATTGTAAATCCGAAGGTAAAACAGGTTACAATTCTACTTTTCTATCTCCCCAAGACCTTATTAACTCTCTGTTAAATTTTGAGCTCAAACTAACCCATTTTGGCTTCTGTATTGCTGTTTGTTTAAGCTTCTGTCCAATAACTTGTTTGCTAAGTTTCGTGTTTAATTCGAATTTAAAATGTAAACTTTTGATCACTAACGTGTTTAGAATCTTTCAGGCTACCTACCCATAAATTTTGAGCCAAAAACACCACCGGGAACCACCCAAACGCCGTTGTCCGAGGGTGGTCCGCACCCACGGACGCTATGTCCGGGGTCCCGGACGCCCAGTCCGTAAGCCCGGACGCCCCCGGACGGTGGCGGGATATTTTTATTTTCAAAAGTTAGGGTTTTATAAAACATGTCCGGGCCCACGGACGTCCTGTCCGTTGCCCCGGACTCTTCAAAATCTCATTTCTGTTTAAATTTGATTTTTCTGTGTGATTAGGTTAACTGGGGTCCGTGGGTTCGGACATTAGGTCTGTGGCCACGGACGGAATCAAAATTTGACCTAATTCTGCCTCCGAAACCCTAGTTTAGGTAATTTCATTTTTCACTTTATTTTTTTGTAAAAATATATTAAAAAATACAAAAAGCAGAAGCTCACGCACTTAGGTTAAAACGACTCGAATTAAGCCGTAATTAAACTAAGTAGAGGAAAAATGACTTCTAGAGGTAATGAAAGTAATTGAACCCTAAATAAGTCGAATACCAAGCCCCCAAACCCGAACTCTACCTTTCCTAATTTACTCTAGGTTAAAATTAGGTGGCGACTCATAATAGGTTCCAGTGAGCTAGCTTAGGTTTTAATAATTTTTGTTATATGACATAGTTATTAATCTTAGGTTATAAGTGGACCTAAAACCCGAATAGATCCTAATCAGCTTAATCAACATAGGATAGGGTTTAAAATCATGGCTCACAATTTCCATCCATTTCCATTTCAACATTCCACTCGAGATTACTCCGAATCAAACTGAATAAAAATATACCAAGATATTTCATGATGAAAACCAAAAGTCACATACTACTGTGTCATAACGTAAAACTAAGTACATATATACACCTCTCACTCTACTAATAACGTAACAGGGCATAATCTGGATGAGGTAACGAAGAAGGAGTATGCCAGTATATCCCCCTTAAAAGAGCTAAGGTACGCCCTCGTACCGTAACTAACGTGAACCATAGGAGGATAGGAAAACATCATGCGAATAGATGTGGGTACTTCACTCTCATGGAGTCCTCAGTCTCCCAAGTAGCTTCCTCAACCCCATGATGCTCCCAAAGAACTTTCACTAGTTTGACTGATCTGCCTCTCGTTTCTCGGACCTTCGTGTCCAAGATCCGAATAGGAGTCTCCTCATACCTCAGTGTAGGCTCAATCTCCAATCTCTCTGGCTGCAGTACGTGAGAAGGGTCAGGCATATACTTCTTCATCTGAGATACAAGAAACACGTCGTGCACCTTCCCTAACTCCGCTGGTAGATCTAGTCTGTAAGCAGCTGGGCCCACTCGCTCCGTAATCCTGTACGGGCCGACATACTTAGGGCTTAGTTTACTCCTCATCCTAAATCTGAATATACCTCTCATCGGAGACACTCGTAAGAAAACCATGTCACCCAACTGAAACTCGAGCTCTCAGGTGCGCTGATCCCCATAAGATTTTTGTCTAGACTGCGCTGCCCTCATGTGCTGCTGAATAACTCTGACGTCATCCTGTAGTGTCTGAATGTACTCGGGCCCAATCAAGACTGCCTTAGTAGGGTCACTCCATGATAAGGGAGTCCGGCACGGCCTACCATACAAAGCCTGAAACGGTGCCATGCCGACAGACGAGTGGTAAGAGTTATTGTAGGAGAACTCCCCCAGGTGTAGACGCTCTACCCAACTCCCCTGATAGTCCAGAACGACCGCTTGTAGCATATCCTCCAGCGTCTGAATCGTCCTCTCAGTCTGCCCATCAGTCTGAGGGTGAAAGGCTGTGCTAAGGCGTAGTTGAGTACCAAACGCCTCCTGCACCTGACGCCAAAATTTGCTGAGGAAACGTGTGTCACGATCGGAGACAATCGTCTTCGGTATCCCATGGTACCGGATGTGCTCTGTGGTGAACACCTCAGCCAGCTTGGGCACCTTCCATGTGTCCTTGATAGGTATAAACCTGGCTGTCTTGGTCAACCTATCGACTATCAACCAAATAGAATTCAGTCCACCTCTAGATGGAGGGATACCGACCACAAAGTCCATGCCGATGTCGTCAAACTTCCAGCACGGTACTGGTAATGACTGAATCTGGCCTCCTGGTCGACGATGCTAAAACTTCACCTTCTGACAGGTGAGGCATCGGGAGACGAAATCTGCTACATCCCTCTTCATCCCGCTCCACCAGAATAATTGCTTCAAATCTTTATACATCTTGGTGGCTCCAGGGTGTACTGATAACGTAGAGGAATGAGCTTCAGAGAGAATTCTGGTCTGAAGTTCTGTCGCATCCTGAGGAACGTAGAGTCTGCCTCTGACTCGAAGATGTCCCTCGCTGTCTAGCTCGTAGTCATACTTCAGACCATCGGTCAGACCGCCTGCTAACTTCTGCCTGATGCCCTGTAGGTATACATCACTGTCCTGGGATGTTTATATCTCCTCAGCTATCGTGGTTATCTCTATCAAGGCTAGGAGTGAATATGCTCTCCTGTTCAGAGCGTTTGCCACGACATTCCCTTTACCTTCAGTGTACTGAAGGTTGATGTCATAATCAGTCAGTAGCTCGACCTATCGTCGCTGTCTCAAGTTCAGCTCCTTTTGGGTCAAGATGTATTTCAGACTCTTATGGTATGTCATAATCCGGACTATGGCTCCATACAAGTAATGTCGCCAGATCTTCAAGGTGAAGACTATGGCGAGGAGCTCAAGGTCGTGTGTGGGGTAATTTTCATTGTGCTTCTTCAGCTGTCGAGAAGCATATGCTACCACTCTGCCATTCTGCATCAGTACCCCACCGATCCCTCTGCCTGAAGCATAACAATACACCTTGTATCCCTCATCCCCTTCAGGGATTACTAACACTGGAGCTGTGGTTAAGGTGTCCTTCAGCGCCTGAAAGGAGACCTCACAAGCCTCTGTCCACACAAACGGGCTGTCCTTCATCATCAAAGAGGTCAAGGGCTTGGCTATCCTGTAGAAGTCCTTCACAAAGCGTCTATAGTAGCTAGCCAACCCAAGGAAACTCTGAATCTCTGTCAAAGTGCGAGGTTTATGCCAGCTATTCACCGCCTCAATCTTAGCTGGGTCTGCTGAAACTCCCTCAGTTGAGATCACATGACCAAGGAATGACACCTTGTCCAGCCAGAATTCACACTTGCTGAACTTGGCATATATTTTCTTCTCTCTTAGAGTCTCCAAGACTGTCCTCAAATGCTGCTCGTGTTCTTCTATGCTCTTAGAGAAGATCAAGATGTCGTCTATGAATACGACCACTAACTTATCTAATTGGGCTTGGAAGACTCTCTACATTAGGTCCATGAATCTCGCTGGTGCATTGGTCAGCCCAAACGGCATCACTATGAAATCGTAGTGGCCGTATCTGGTCCGGAAGGCTGTCTTCTCTATATCTGACTCAGCTACAGCTATCTGATGATATCCGGAACGCAGATCAATCTTAGAGAACACCTTAGCTCCCCTCAGCTGGTCGAACAAGTCATCGATCCTGGGCAGTGGGTACTTGTTCTTGATCGTGACATTGTTCAGCTCTCTGTAGTCGATATAGAGTCTCATGCTCCCATCCTTCTTCTTGATGAACAACACTGGAGCACCCCAAGGTGAGACACTGGGTCTGATGAAACCCTTATCTAGTAGCTCCTGCAGTTGTTTCTTTAACTCAACCATCTCTGCAGGGCCCATCCGGTAGGGAGCCTTGGCAATCGGTCCCGTGCCAGGTATGAGGTCGATGTTGAATTCAACCTCTCTCAACGGTGGCAGTCCAGGTACCTCCTCTGGAAAAACGTCGGGGTACTCCGACACAATGGGTACATCGCTCCTGAACTTTGGATCCGTCCTCAGATCCTGGGCATAATAGTAATAGGCGGTGGAGCCCTTGGACACCTCCTTCATCAGGGATAAAGCCGATACAACCTTTACAGTCGGCTGCTTAGGCTGCATTCGGTATGACACTGTGATCCCTGTAGCTGACTTCAGGAGGAGGTGATGCTCTACAAAGTGTAGTCTGCCTCTGTACCGCTGTAGCGTGTCTATGCCCACAATTATATTGAATCCCATGCCAAGGAAGACAATGGCATCAAGAAGGAAGTCTGCTCCCTTGATGTGTATGCTCTGATTCTTGCACTGCTTATTGCACTTGATCAACTCTCTGGATGGCAGTAAGACTGAGCAGTCATGGATATCCTCGGTGGGGGCATTGATCTTAGCATGAAACGCTTGGGATATGAAGGAATGGGAGGCTCCAGAATCGAATAGGGCGGTGGCCTCCACTCCATTAATTAGGAACGTGCCTGAAATTATAGAGTAGATTTTAAGATTTCTAGGAAACTTTTCCAAGGTGGTTAATCAGGATGAATTGTTTATACCTGTGATGACCTTTCCATTGCTCTTTGCTTGAGCCTGGTTCAACACATTCAACCTGATCCCTGAGTTTCCAACCCCTACAATGAAGCAATAAAATTCTTCGAATTTCCATTCTTATTGAAAGCTTCATGAGCAACTTAAAGTTTACAATGCTGAAACTGTAAAGTACAAGGCTAGGTCTGTCTAAAGGTTAGGTTTAGACGGGCCGGTTTCATGTGGGTGTGGTTAATGATAGGTGTGGGGGCTGTGTTGGGCTTGATTCTTTTCACCCCATGATAGATAAGTCTAGCTGCCCCACCAAAAATCAGTACATCACCCAACTTCAGGAGGATCTTGGTAGCAAGGTCCATCCTCCTCTGGTCACCAAATAGGAACTCCGCGTCGTCTCCAAGTGATATGGACACCACTGGAACTCCTCTGGTGATGGACTCTGGCGATTCGTTCTTGTCTTGGTGCATACCTAGCTTACCCTCCTTTCCATAGAAGTTGATGATGCACACGTTTGAGGTTAGGTCTGGGACGGGCTCATCCTCCAATTCTTGTGCTCCCTTAACTGCAGCTCGAATGATGGTCTGCAATTCTCCCGGGATTGGTGGCACCTCCACCTCTTCATAGCTCTTTGTGTTGTGGTTCCACTTCTAACCTCGGCACATGATCTTCACCTTCATGGTCGACCCGTTCTTGAAGGTTGGGATGTAAAAGTTTCCTCCTTTCACACCTGACTCCCTGATCTTGAAGATTAATGCATATTAAACTGCTGGGGTCAGGTACTCTCGTAGTAAAATCATCTCGGGTCTCAATACCTCACACTTCTCTAGTGGGTGTGGTTTGGCTTCAAAGGGGATGGTGGGTGTGGAAATAGGCAATATAGGAAAACAAATATCGAAAGCTGAATAAAACAATGATTATTATTAAGCAGTTTAAGATAAGGTTCACAACTAGCAATGAAAGGTACGCAACAAAAGAGGGATTTATAGTTCATCCCTTTTACATTGAGAAGGAAAACTAGTTGGTGGAATATAAAGAAGGTAAAATCTAAGCTTCTTTGCTAGGGAAGTAGTCCTCACCAGGTGAACTCGGGTCATCACTTGCTGCCTCGACACGGTCCACCAGGTTGAGAGTCGGTGCCTTGGCTGACCTTTGATGGTAGTTCTGTCCCGGCCTCTGTGAATAGTTCTGGACAGGGCGGTTGGTAGATGGTCCAGCACCTCCTGTGCCACCTCTACCTCCTCCTCCATTAGTCTTAGGAGTTGGGGCTCTAGTCACTGACCCGGTACGTGGCTTGTAGTCCCTTGAATCCGGGTTCGAGAAGCACTCGAAGGATCTGTGCCCCTTCCTGCCACAGTAGTGACACGTCACCAGGGTTCCGTCATACTCCTTGCCTGGGTGGTCCCACTCACACTTCCTGCAAAAGTACCTTCTTACAGGTTGGTTTCCTGTTTCAGTTCAAGGTTAGTAACGTGATAGCAAAATGTAACCACATTAGAGATTCTAATTTATCTCACCCCTAAGTGGCTGGGAGCGGAGGGGCTTAGCATCAGCATGATAAGAGACAATGGCTTTCTCGTTTCCTCCCTTGAAGAATTTTCCTTTATTTTCATGATTCTAGGAAGAATTTCCTCCATTCCCTCTGCCACCATCTCCCTTCCTCTTGCCTAGCACCGAGTCCTGGTAAGCAATGGTGGTCTCACAGTCATTTTCATCATCAGCTAGTTCCTGTCGTGACAATATGTGTTAGTGGGGAAATATTTGAGTACCAGAAATTCTAAATCATGTTCCGTACCTATAAGGTCATCCCTCTGGTGGAACCAATCGTAGTCATGATCCTGAAGTTCAAGCCGGTATGGAATTTGTCCACCAGATACCTTGGAGTGTAAGCTCCCTCTCCAATAACAGCAAGTAACTCCACAAATTTATTATAATATTCAGCAACAGAGGAAGTCCCTTGCTTCAGCTGCTCGAACTCACTGCTCAACCTCTTCTGTAGGTAGGATGGATAAAACTTTGCTCTCAGGGCCACCAGAAAGGCTGGGAAGTTGAAGTCTGCCTGGGCAGTCAGCTCAGCTCTGGCGGTCTGCCACCATCGATGCGCGGGTCCCTAGAGGAAGTAGGCCGCTATGTCAACCTGGCGATTCACTGGAACGTGTAGAGAGGTGAACGCTTTCTGCATCTCGTCGATGTACTTCCCCAAGGCCTTCGGTTCTGGCTGGCCTTTGTAGACTAGGGGACGAAGGTCGTTGATTGCCTTCAGCCAGTTAAACTCCCGGGGACCGTTAGGTGGTGGCGGTGGTGGTTGTTGAACTTGAGCCTGCTGTTGAGCTAGTGCAGCCATCACAATCTGTGCTATGACCTCTGGGGTGACAGTGTCGGGTCCATATCGTCCTGAGGGACCTGCTCCTCTCCCTCCTCTTCGTGACATTTTAGCTGGTGATGACAGGTTTTTATTACTTAGAGGTGTGTTGTTAAGCCTAGATATTCTACGTAGTAAAGTATGAATTATTTATAACGTCCTAGGGACGGTTCGTAGGTACGTGAAGTAAAGTGTAAGCAGTAAAGTAAGTTTGGGGTAAGGGTCATGCGCCTTTATGGAATTCTCACTTCCCAATTCTACCCCAATTCCCCAGTTTTAAGTGCACCTATAATCTAAGTATTTCACTCGGCTTGTTTTCTCGGGTTCAGAGCGTAACTACGCTCTGATATCAATTTATGTAACGCCCCTATTTAACATAATTACAGCAGAAATAAAATACAAAAGGCGTTAACAGATCATCAGGTTCCAAACACCCGACACCAAACCTCACCAGTTACAACTTATAAGATTACAAAAGCCACGGTCTGAAGTCGAGAAAATGCAACATAAACATAATAATAATTAAATACATCAACTCTCCACAAAACCTAATTCCCAACCCAATCAAACATACTCTTCGTGGCCACCTGTATAACAATACGTACCTGCAAGATAAAACCAAGCAGCCCACCCGTGAGGGGTGAGTCAGTTCCCTGGAATGGAACTGGTACGATCCTCTAAAACAATACTGAGGAACAAAGAACTTTGAAATCACCAAGTCAAGATAACAAGTTGCGAAAAGAGATAAATAACAGAAAGTTAAAGTTAGTCAATCAAAAGAAATCACACCATAAGTTAGTGAACATCCATTGCTTGTGTTAGATTCAGTTCCAGTTAGGAGTAGAAAGACCCAAGTAGTCACAAGGACTAGGAATGAAAGAAGAGATCTAAGAACCCATCACTCAAGAGTGGAATAAAACCCAATGGGAGAGATGGCCCCCACCGCCAGTCAGTTGTCACAAGGACGAGGTAAATAGACCTCCGCTATCAGTTGTCCATATGGACGAGGTATAGCAGACCTCCGCTGCCACCGACCCGTTCTCAATCATCGGTGAAAAGTGTATGCACCACTTAATAGAAAGAATCCATACTCAGTATCAAGATTGACATTTTCCCATATTCCCACTAGATTATTAACTACACAAGTGCAATACCAAAACACTCAGTCCTACAGAGTGCGGAGGCGTAAACCCTCAAAAGTTAATATCTAATAGAAAGAATCCATTCCCATTAAGGCTGATCAAACTCGACTCATGGATGAAACAATACCCATAGCCCAAAGGAAGAATTTACCAATACCAGATATTTTCCTATATTCCCAGTTACCCCATTAGATCATTAACTACACAAGAGCAATACCAAAACACTCAGTCCTACAGAGTGCAGAAGCGTAAACCCTAGGCAGTTAATATCTAGTGAAACAACTAGATAGGAGGAACCAATAACCATGTAAGTTTCACATTCCAGGCTCAGTTAGTCACCCAAACAGATTCCTTTTGAAATTCATTCAAGGTCAATTAGCGTTTTCCAAAACGTCTCCTTAAGTCTGTTAGCAACAATATTTGAGTACGAGAAATCGTACCTGGTATGTGAAGAACCAGTAACTAACTCGAATGAGTGATCCCCCAATAATAACCTACAATTAAGGTGTTCCAAGTGTTGATTATTTAAGGGACTTATAAACTAAACATCTTCTATTCTTACTAATTTATAGTTCCAGGTTTACCATTATTCTCTCGCAAAGATTTGGGCTAGATTTTGTTAATTAAATCTTTTGTTAGGCCCATTTAATTTAATCTGAAATGATTTAGGATTTATCCCGAGAGTGGCCCTAAACTCTTGTTGAATTGTTTAAGTGGGCTTTTGGAGTTCATGGACTTGGGCCCAGTAGGATAGCCCAAGCCCGTGTTACCTTTTTGTTAGTTGATGAAAGAGCTTGTGAGGTTTCGAACCTGCAACCTCGATTTAATTCTATATTTGACTTGACCATTTACGCCATTGAATTTGTATGTCTTGAGGGTACATTTAATTTTATTCCAATCACCCACTCTTAGTCATAGGGTTAACTTAATTAAGCTCTTAAGTTATAGTGGGCAAATTTTACTTTAATACATGATTAAGGTTTAGGATCTATATTTCTCTTAATAGTCCACCTATATGTCACATTAACATTTAATGTTTTAATTGTTGCGTATGAACTAGGTTTACTCGAATATTCCCCCTCTTATTACATTTTCCAAGAGGTATGTATTTCCTTAATTTATTTAATATATATATATATATGCTTGTACATGTATTAGAATTTATTTAAGTCATCCTTTATGTAGCTTATTGTATTTCAACTATTTATATTAACTTCTACATATATCTGCATTCCATGTATGTTTTATAAAGTATTTCTTTTGTTCCATTTTAGAATATTAGCTTCTATAGTATTTAATTAATATAAGTTTTGATTAATTTAACTCCTTGTTTTAACCTAAGTTACTATTTTATTTCTTTTATATATATTTGTATATATACAATTTTTTTTACTTCAGTTAAAAGTTTTCAACCAAAAATATTCATTAGCACTCTGTATTAAGTGTTAGTTTAGTCTTATTATATTTTCCCCAACATATAAGGTTCCTTAATCAACTGTACTTTAATTTTTTTTTGTTACATTAAAAACCATATATTATAAAATATCTTAGGAAAAATTCAGAATTAAAATTTTTTAGACCTATTTCCTCTTGTCTAAAAATTCCCAAATTTACTATATAGTAACTAGGATATTTTAGACATATTATAAAATTTTTATTTCATAAAAATACCTTTTTAAATTATCTAAATAATTTCATAATACTCACAACGTACATAAATTATAAATTACGTTTAAAAACTCAAAACTGATATTAATTTACATCATAATAAAATACATTTTGTAAGGAATCTATGGTTAACATTTCGTGTCAAAATACAATCGTGAAGGTCATTAAATAAATCTAACAAGTTAGGGTTTTATTCTGGAATTTATAAAACTTAAAACATTTTAAAACTTCTACGTTTTAATCTCGGCCGTCCGTTTCTCTTAACTACGATCGGACGGCCTAAAATGCGCGAGTTCTTCAGCAAACCCAAACCGATACCCGAGTACAAGTTAGATGATTTCTTTCTACTCACAGAACCAAATTCGTTGCTTTTTGTTCCATTGAATTCGAAATTTCCTTGCGGTTCCAATGGTACTAATTTTACGACCTAAGGTGTATGAAATCGAAAAAAATGATTCTGGGTTTAACGAGTTAGGGTTTATGTGGTTTTCGAATTCGAATTGAGAAATTCTCCCGACTTAGTATCTAATTGATCAAATTGAAAGCTGGGTATGACCGATATGTGATAACATTGGACAATAGGATGGAAGAACGGAAAACGTACCGGATCGCCGGCGAGAAGAATCAAAGTTGGGGTTCTGGAAAGTTCGAACTTTGGCCTGATTTATGAGAATAGAGTGGTAGACTAGCTATTTCACAGTTTTCTGCACCGTTTTTGTACTGTTTTATGCTTCTGTTTTATGATATTTCTTGCTGGGAGTCATCCTAGCTGTATCTACCATGTAATGGTTAAACTGCTACCTTTGTAGCCCTCTGATTCTGCTAGCTGTTGTTGCTGTAACAGATTGAATATTTTTTGTAATGAATTGCTAGCTGCTATGACAGATTCTGTTGTATTGAATATTTTTTGTTGCTGTAACAGATTTTCGTTCTGGTGTATATTAGATGTTATCTCTATTGCAATTGCGCAGAGAATGAATTTGTGTTGTTGGTATTTGATTCAGGTGTTTCAATTGTGCAGTTTCTGCACATCTGTTAGTCTGATGCCCTCTGTTGCTTATCTGTTATAATTCTAGCTCTGTTGCAATTGTGTAGATTTGTAAAAAAAAAAAAATTACACTTTAGATGACGGTTTTAACAATAACCGTAATCTAAAGTCCTTTGGGCGCACACGCCAAAAGACTTTACATTACGGTTATTCTTAAAACCGTCATCTAAAGTCTACACTTTAGGTTTCAGTTATTGGTAAAACCGTAATCTAAAGTCAATGACACGCGGGACGGAAAAGGGCCTTTAATTACGGTTTTAAACCGTAATTAAAGACGTCGCATCTTTTAATGATGCCCGCGTAGATTACGGACCAGAACCGTAATCTTTCACGATTTTGGACCGTAATTAAAGGCTCGGATTCCACTAGTGATGTGATGTGATTGTGCTTACTTAACATAACACTCATGATGTTATAAAAAAAGTATGTAATAACCAACGTAAATTACTTAGGTACGAGACACGACATTGTCAGTATCTAGAGCACGGCTCTAACTTGTATATGACATAGATGACTTCTAGGCATGTGTAAGACCCTTAGGGCGGCTAAGTGATAAGTGAACTCATGATAATTAAAATTATACCTTCGGTATTCGACTAACTACTGAAACACATAATTGAACATTGGTGGAGGAGAATAATCCCAGGTTAGTCACGGACAAACTTGCTGCGTAGAGAGATCTCTTGAGTATTTTTCCCGGATCGGGATTAGACTCTAATGATGCCACGAGCCTACATAGATCGTTGGTCAGTTCGTACCATTATTGGTACTCGGCCATTGGCCCCAAACTAAATGACGCCTTTTAGGCAAAGAGAAAGACCCGAGATCTTATATCTTTGGCCGCAGTGCACTAGTGATGGTGCCACCAGGATGATTGTCCATAATAAATACAAATACGGCATGTTCTAACTTGACACCCACTGACATTGTGATGTGATGTGATGAGGACTCGGGGGTTGAGTGATTAAGTGAATAACCAGACCATTACTAACAGCTACACGTTTCTTGTTGTTGTGATATATTGTGTTGTGTGTTGTTGTGTGTGAATTGTAGTGAATGTCTAAACTGTTTATTTTACCACCAATCATATGTTTACTGCTCTATATACCTGTACACCGGTAGAGCATGTAACGAACCTAATAATGGCGACCATGACTATTAAGTGACCGATAGGGTCCAGGCCTGGCATACTCAGCGTTTATCACTGAGCCTTTATGACATATGTGCAGGTGATGACTACCGTCAAAGCCGAAGAGCGGGACCGGGTAGTTAGAGTTTATCCTTCATACGAGATCTCACAATGTATTAGGATGATTATTAGTTTAAATTGTTAATGATGTTGAACACAGTCGGGATTACATAGACGCTCACTAGTCGTTTAAGTTACCTTGGTTTAGATTGATCTATAGGTTAGTATCTTGTTATCACTGCGGTTATGTATACTTTACTAGTGTTGTTTCCTATTAAATTTATTCAGCTTCTTTACTCGTATGGGCGAGTAATGACATGTGAAACCCAAGTGAGATTTATTACTGTGAAACTTCCGCTGTGAGTTATTATTTAATTAATGCTACGTGAGTGATTATTACGTGATTACGAGTGGGGTGTTACAAACAATGCTCACAGCTTCAGTACCAAGCAAAAGATTGAATATTATATGTAATCCAGAGTATGGATACAAAATATATAATGACCTAGTAATTAACTGAAAGATCAAATCCCTAATAGATAGAGGTTCAGAGCAATGAAGTCAAGAATTAGGACTGATGTATCTTAGTATCACCACCTTCAAAAGTACAAATCACTAAGTTCTATTTCTCTAAGTAGCACCACTTGTATCATCACTTTGTGTAGTAGAAGAGGAAGTAGCAATACGTACACCCATGCCAGACATCATCGCTTCCATCTGCTGCTGAATTCAAGCCTCCATATCAGCTTGTGCCTTCAAGTGAGCATTCATCTGAGCCTCCATCTGAACTTGCAGCTGATATTGAATTTAAGACTCCCTTTCCCACATATGAGTTTGTATCTGCAGCTCTCTTTCTAGCATCATAGCTCGTAGCTGATTTTCTCTCTCTTGCATTTGCATCTCCATATGTGCCTTGACTTGAGCAACTTCTCTAGTAAGAGTGCCTTGAAACTCTTGTGATTCTGAAAAATCTTGTTGTGTCCTCGAGTATTTACTGCCAGCATTCAACTTAGGGTAGTAGATAGGCCCACAAGTTCTCAAACCATACACCTTTTATTTTTCAACCCATCGGCAGCATATAAAAATATCTCATCCTCATTAACACTCCGAGCACTTTCTTCTACTCGTTGATTTGCAACATTCAGCTTCTCTTAATAATGTTCATTTAAAAGCATATAAAATTACAAGTAAGTCAATAAATATATACTTGAATATAAGAATGTAAATAAGCATCATAATAATACACCAAAAGTAGACTTTCAACAACCATTGGGGGACCAATGATCAGTCCACTCAGGATTCTCTTTGTCCTTTCATTTCATGTTAGTGTACTTGTGCATATAATTCAAATGCATTAGGCTTCCTACCAATTCTTACAGTCTGTTATCAAAAGGAATTGATATCATATTAACAAATCAAAGGTGAGGCCATAAAAAAAATTACAATACAAATATACTTTCCAATATTGTATGGTCATTGTCCCTTCCCTTCTACAAATAATATATATTGTTACTATAGAACTTTATATAAATCTTATGAAACATAAACCAACAAAAGCAGCAGCAGAGGCAGAGGTCTTGGGAATTCGATTGATTGTGGCAGTGGAAAGGGGTATATTAGGTATGTCAATCCCCGCGTACAAAATTTAAAAAACAAAAATAAAGAAACCCATCACTAATCTAAAAAATTTAGAAGCAACAAATGAATAGAGTATGAATTCGTTTCTTTCCATGTTCTAAGTGGTAAAAAACACAAACCTTATAAACAAAGAAAAACAATTATAGAGAAACAGACCATTGATCCATCTCAGTAGCAGATGCATAGCAACCCCAAATGTAAGCGACACACAGCAAGGAGTACATTGAATTACTCGATGAATAGTAATATTTTTATATGGACTTCAATTGATTACATACATACAACGAAAGCGAACATAGACTTCTACCAGCAGACACACAACAGTTGATACACAACAACCCCAAATGTAAGCAACCCACAACAAGGAGTAGAATGAATTACTCGATGAATAGTAACATTTTTATATGGACTTCTATTGATTACATATAGACAACGAAGGCGAACAAAGACTTCTACCAGCAGACGCACAGCAGTTGATACACAGCAACCCCAAATGTAAGCGACACACAGCAAGAAGTAGAATGAATTACAGGATGAATAGTAACATTTTTATATGAACTTCTATTGATTACATACAAACAATGAAGGCAAACAGATAATTCTATTAGAATGAGAATAATACCAGGTGTCTCTCTACAATCTCTCTTCCTTTCATTTACAACATATCTAGGGATTTCAACTAAAAATCGAGATAAGTGTTTAAAAAATTATATTGCTCACCCGTATTGAGATATTGAAATATTATAATACTTGTCTCCGAGCATTATATATAGATCACATTGTGCACCCATATACTTATCAAAAGGGGGTTGCTATTCGCAGTACAAAATTACTAATCATCACAGTACAATTTTTTTAAAATCATATTAACGTTGTAAACATGTAATGATGTGTCCCTGTGTTGTTTTTTTTTTTAAAAAATGATATATGAAAGTAATTTAACCCAAGAAGTTTGTAGTTGATTAGTAGCGAATTTTGCTAGTTACTTTTTTATTGTAATCAATCTTGGAATCTTTTTTTTAAAGTGTTGGATTACATTTTTATGTATTTACACTATTAATATGATTTAAAATTGATTTGTAGTGCGAATCGCAAAAACTTTACTATTTGCAGTACAATTTTATTTCACCAAACTTAATTGAATAAGTTGGAATGTTGTGGGGAAACACTTTTTTCTGAAACAAATAAGAATTGAATGACCAAATTTCAGTCAAAATGATTAAAACAACAAAGTTACAATAACTAAGTTACAACATCTAAGTTAAAGAAAAACTAAGTTACAACAACTAAGTAAAAGAAAAACTATGTTACAACAACTAAGTTAAAGAAAAACAAAGTTACACCAACTAACTTAAAGAAAAACTAAGTTACAACGTTGTTCCATCTATCTAACCTTGATTGTAAATGATGAATCCAAGGTCCAACAGTGTTTGGATCTCTATAATAAAATCACTACAGATAGACAAGAGGGAGTGAGGAGTCATCAACCATACAAAACCTTACGAAATGACCCTGGGGGCAAACTCCGATGTGAATTGATGAGTGGTGAAATAGTGCTCTCTCAAGGTCTTTATTCACCGTCATTTTATTCGGCGTATGACGTATTTCACAACTTTATGGAGTATTTTTGTGTTTATTAGTGATTTTATACTTTTGACATATTCAAATAGGTAAATACTCATATGAGTACATTTTGAGTGCTTAATCTGAGAATGCATCAATGTTCGAGCACCTCGGGAAGGATGCCAAGCCAACGGGAAGCATCGAGAGAATTCCGGCACAAAAGAAGGACATTCTAGTCCCGACCAACCTTGGGACCGACCTTGTCAAGGTCGGTCCGACTCTGTCCAAGCCATCCCAAACACACTGGAATCGATCGTCCTTGGGACCGACCTTGTCCAAGGTCGGTCGAGCTTAAAATCCCGTTACGTGCTCCGGTCTAAGAGAGTCTGACCAACCCCGAGACCGACCTTGCAAGGTCGGTCGGACATAATTTTTGCCCAGAATCTTCTGTTAAAAGGTTACATTTTGGGGCTTCCTTCCTCATTATCCAACACACACGACTCCATCCTGAAATAAGAGAAAGAGAGGCGAAAATAAGAGAGAAAAGAAGAGGAGAAAAGAAGAAAGAAAGGAGGAAGAAGAAAGTGAAGATTTCTACCTCCATTGAAGTTTGGAAGCTCCTCTAATGGATATTTCTCCCTTCTCCTTCCTCTTTCCTTTAGTTATGGCTGAGTAGTTCCATTTGTATCCAATGATGAGGGTTTGAACCTATTTTACTCATTGAATGCTAGAAACCTAACTCATTTATTACTCTTATTTTATTCACTTCAATATCAATTAATGCTCTAAATTGATCTCTTATTGCATTTATGGTGGTTTCATTCAATATTTGAGCTTGAGTTTGGAACTAGACCAACAAGGTGGTAAACCCTAACTTTTGCTTTCTTGATTTTGGGAGTGAATGCTTAGGGCTATTGATTAAGAGTGCTTGCTTAATGCTATTTGATGACTTGAACCTCCTTTAATTAAAGGGTTTGACTATTTAGGTAAGAATTGGGTTTCCCATGATTTGGGGATTCATGGGCTAAACTCTATTAGGCATTGAGATGATGAGTTATGGTTTTGAAGTTCTTTGAGTGAATTAGGTAATTCCCACTACCCTAGGGTACTCTCCCCATCCATTCCATACACAAACATTTTAATGTTTTTATTGTATTTCAATTGACAAACAACCAACCTTGCCTCCGGCTAAACCCCCATTTTTACTGTTTATTCGCACTCAACTATTATACCGAAGCTTGGGATTTAGAAACCAATTTCCTTGTGGATTCGACACATGTTTTTTTGCAATGAATTGGGTGCACTTGCCACTTTTAGCTAGGTATAATTACTATGTTTGTTATTTTCCCAACAAGTTTTTGGCGCCGTTGCCAGGGAAATTAATTATTCAATTTCCCTTGGTTCGGTACTTTAGTTTTTGTGCATTTAGTATTTTTATCTTGTTTATTTTATTTTTGGTATTTGTGTTTTTAGTTGTTTGTCTATATTCTTACATTTCCTTATACTTAAGAGCATTTGGTGCTGGTGTGGTTTAGGTACCTTCTGTTTTCTCGGTGTATGCCAAACACTCGAGCCAAAGGATCTCCACTTGTTAGTCCGAGACCCGAGCTCGAGTGTTCATTGTTGAGAGCCATCCAAACTGTGAAAAATTCAATCATGGCTGATCTAGACGAACATGGGGGTTTAGAAGAAAACAGAAACCCACAACAAATGGCTCTCAAAGACTACAACCAGCCGGACACCGAAGGGAGACCTTCGGCCATAGTCCTTCCGGATTTGATGCCTAAAGAGGCCGGACAATGGGTATTCAAGACCCACTACATCACTGCTGTCAGGGACTTAGGAAAATTCAGTGGAGCAAATCCCGATGAAGCTCCCAACCACCTAAGTCAATTTCTCGACTTTTGCAACGCATTTGGTAGAAATGGAAACGTTGGTGAGAGGATACGCCTGCAGCTCTTCCCTCACCCATTGTACGACGCTGCAT
>CM041779.1:183615179-183741505 GCA_023374045.1 Limonium bicolor | reverse complement strand
CTCCATTTCACTCCCTCTCTCTCCTACCCATTCCCTCCTCTCTCTCACGTGAATACCCCTTACCAGCACCCTCTCTTTCTTCCTTCTCCTTCTCCAGCAATTCCCATGGAGATTTGAAGAACCTCACAAATATACTCACTCCTCTCCTTTTGTAACTCCCTCTAAACTCTTGCAAAAATTATAAAAACTACACCATTGGAATCCTCTCACCAAGAGCTACATTCCTATCTTTTCAAAATCCGGAAAAGAGCATTTTCGTTTTCATGGGTATGTCCCATTTGGAGCTTCAACACCACCATTAGAAGGCCCTCCTTCTCCTTGTTCTTTTGAGGTAAAAATATTCTCAAAACTCCATTGTTTTTCTAGCCTAAAAGGCAAAACGAATTTGAGCTAAACCCTTGTTTGGTTCTCTTGTGTTCTAGCCGATTTTGGCTTGTTGAAGGAGTTGGAAATCTTGTTCTTGAACCACTCCAAGCTTCATTTGCACTCTTGGAAGGTAATATAATTTCTAAACCCTTAAACCTACTTAAAGCTTAATAATAGTTAGGGTTAGTTATTGGAGTATTGAAATGTGTATGTATATGGGGTGTAGAATAGAGAATTTGTGTTTGCTAAACCGGTGGAGAAAGAGAGAAGGAAGGAGGAAGAGGAAGAAAGAAAATCTAGAAGAGAAGCAAGGTAAATTATACTCTTTTGTGTAGCTTGGTATATATATGTATGTAACAGTTTTTAGAAGTTTGAAATTAATAATGAAAATGGTATTGTGTAGTAGTGTAATGTATAAGAGAATGTGAATGTTTTAAACCTTGAAAGCAACTTAAAACTGTTACAAAACAGATTGGGAATGAGAGGTTATGTGCAGGAATTTTTAGTAGTGAGTAATGTTTGGTATTGGTATATGGGAGCTTGTATATTGTTATTGTTTATAAACAGGTGAGATAATGATAATATGTGAATAAACATGGTGATGAGAGCATAAAATATAGGGGAGGTTATGGCAAAATTTACCTAGGAATAGAACACTTAGTGAAATAGAAACTAGGTGAGAGATATGTATTGTAACAGATTTTGTTTAAGAAAGATGGAGGGTAAGTTGAGAGAGATAGTTAATGTATTCTAAATGCATTAGGAGTGTTAGGATTGTCAATAGAAGAGGGAGATATAGAAGAGGAGTGTAATTGTCAAAATCTGTAGCATAAGGTAGTAAGGGAAGAAACTAGTGTAAGTGTTGAGTTAAAACTTGGAAAATTATGTGAGTGAATTAGTATAGAATTGTGTAAAGAGTTAGTGAGTGAACTAAGGTGCATTAAGAGGTTTAATTAGTGTTATAACATGTGGGAATAAGTGTAGGAACAATGGGGAAGTAATGGGTGAAAGTTAGAACTGAAAACAGAATTTAAAACTGAATTACTGGGCCGGACCGGACTTGCGACCGGACTTGCAAGTTCGGTCGAGCCAGGTTTATAAAGACGGGAAAGCTTCTGGAAGCGACCGGACTTGCGACCGGACTTGCAAGTCCGGTCGGAGCAGAAAATTTTCCCGTCAGAGAACTAGAATCGACCGGACTTGCGACCGGACTTGCAAGTTCGGTCGGACCAAAAATATTCCCCGATGAAACCTTCTAGAATGGACCGAACTTGCGACCGGACTTGCAAGTCCGGTCGGCCAGAAGAATTTCCGAAATATGAGCTACTGGAATGGACCGGACTTTCAAGGTCGGTCGCAAGTCCGGTCCAGTCAAAAAAAAAGAGTATTTTAAATTAAATAATAATTATATATGTATATATGTATATGTGTATACTCACATACATATATATATATATGTACATGCATGTAAGCATGCCAATTTTAAGCAAGAAAACATATTTTAAGGTAATGAAAACTAAGTAAGCAATGTGTAAGTGTATGAAGTATAAGGACATAGTAAGTATGAGTTAAGTTAATGATAGTTAGATTAATCATTCAATTGTATGTATATAATAGGATTTGATTTGTGACACCGGAAGAACGTTTGGAAGTACATACGACGGTGAACGGTATGAATTCCTCATGCCCCGTATGCTATCTTGGTTACTCTGATTTGTGTGTTGTGTGCTAATTGATCACCAAATAAGATAAATGCACGAATCGGAGTTATTATGCTTACTTGTGAAAATGTAGTGTTGTATATTGTTATATATTGCCTTTAAATCTTCGTTTGTATAATTCATGAAATGTATGGATGATAATGAATGTGTGTATGTATGTTGTATTGCATTGTGACCGATTACTAGTGTGAATGGACTTCTAACTTATTCCTAACAAGCTAACCATTCTAACTTAAATTGGTAATTAAATTGGAATGAGTAGAAGTCCGATATAGTTTCAGCCACGCGTGAGGATGAGGAGACACAAGAGGTTGGATCCGATTCCTGACTCTTAAACTGGTCCGCGGCCCAAATCCCTTAAGTGGGTAGCATCCCGTATTGGTGAGTCAAGTAAATCCCGGTGGTGGGACGGTGTAGTCACCGGGCCGGAGGTCATACCGACTTAACATGATTATAAGTAAGTAAGTAAGAATGAGTAAGTAATGTAAAGGAAAGTAAGTAAGTGTAAGTAAGAGTAAGTAATGAGTAAAAGAGTAAATAGCATTCCGATTAACCCGGATGCATAATTTGGCTAACCTTGTGAAGGTAAGTAATGTATGGATTGTTGTATTGTTGCCTTGGAATGTATGTTGTAATGTATATGCATGTAAGATGTATGCAAAGCATGTATATATGATAAAAATGAACCGCATGCCTATTTGACCGTAATTAGTCGGCGTGCCCTAGCTAGCACGCGGTATATGCGGAGTTCATGCGCAGCTTTTGCTGAGCCCCTTGGGGCACTGTTTTTAATATGAATGCAGGTACCCGAGAAGGATGAGGATGACGAAGATATAGTTTTATTTCTTTATCTTCTTTTTGGTTGTAAACAATGAATCATGATTGGTGTACTAAGTAGTACACGGCTGTAGCGTTTTGATTAGCCGGTGTACCATGGGGTACACCTTTTTGGACATAGAAAGGATGGAGCATTGGTATAGATGAGTAGTAGGTGAACTCATTATTTTTGGAATTTTGGGAGAAGGGAAATGTAATTGAATATACTTTAAATACTCGGTAATTCGGTAATGTAGGGATGTTAACTTTTGTACTCGGTATGCAATATAGTAGCTCGGTATATTATGTTCATCAGACCGTGACTGTAAGTAAGGTAAGTCTAGCTAGCCGTATGGGCGGTTAGCGGCATTGTTTCACCCGCCGTAGTAAGTTATAGTAATTCTGCTGCGAACTCTTAGGATTAACAGGACGATTAGACGGTAAGCATTAGGATTAACGGTTGGGGTGTTACAGGAACCCAGCGACAAAAAGTTCGAGAAGCTTCCAAAACTTGTTTCGAAGACCTACCAGCATAAAACAGTAGTTGCTCACCCTCTCCGTTTAAAGTGTTCGTACCATGAGCAACTTCGATTCGAGCGTCAGCTGTTGCTAGGAAGGGTCTTCCAAGGATGATAGGAACTGTAGGGTTTGCATTCATGTCGAGTACAACAAAATCACAAGGGAAGTACAGATGCTTCACCTTAACCATCACATCCTTCGCAATTCCACAAGGATAAACAATTGAGCGATCTGCTAGCTGAAGTGTCATTCGTGTAGGTTGTAAGTCTTCAATTCCAAGCTTTTCAAATATGGTGTATGGCATGAGACTTATCGACGCTCCTAAATTAGCAAGACAATGGTCGAAGTCAATATCTCCTACTCTGCAAGGAATTGTGAAACTTCAAGGATCTTTGCATTTTTTTGGTAGGCGCTTCTGTATGATCGCTGAACAAGTTTCTGTGAGATGAATAGTCCTTGTCTCAACTAACTTTTCCTTATTAGATAAAAGCTTCCTTAAATACTTGACATAGTTAGGCACCTTCGCAACTAATTCAACAAAAGGAACATCAACAGATAGTTGACGATTCAAAGTAAGAAACTTATCAAACTCACTATCCTCCTTGGAACGCTTGGTTCTGTTTGGGAAGGGAACTGGAGGAGCAACTTCAACTGCAGGTGGTGTAGGTGGAGGAGATTGGGTGGCTTCGCAATTACGCTCATTCTCTAGCACCGGTTCCTCTATGTTCACCACCTCAAGCTCTATAGCTTTACCTTTACCACTCCTTGTAGTTACCTTCTTCATCGTTTCCTTTTCCCGCAAAGAAGATTTTTTAGCCAAGATATCATCCACCAGTTTAGCATAATTTGGCATAAACTTAACCACATCAGAAAAAGGCATATCCTTAGTTGATTTCTTAAAAATTTTAAGAAATTTTCCAAGCTGTTCATCAAGGTCCATTTTCTTTAACCTGCCAGGAAAAGGAATAGGTTCTTCAAATTTATGATTAGAAACAGAAGAGTAAGAAGGTTGAGTTCCAGGAGACTCCTTCTCCTTGGGTGTTTTAAAAACTTTACTGGAGTCCTCAACCTCTTTTCGAACAGGCTGAACTGCAGCAACAAGTGGAGCATCATCTTCCACAACAAAAATAGCTTTGACCTGCTCCCCTGGGTTCTTCTCAGGCTGACTTAGCAAAGCTCCTGGAGGACGCTGAGCAAGTTGTTGTGCAAGTTCATCCAACCGCTTCTCTATTCTGTTATTTATCTTGTCTTGCTCTGCAAATCTCATAGTGGTTGACTTGACAAATTCATGAATTGTAGCCTCTAAACTCGAAGAAATGCCAGCTCCACTATTGTTCACCAGATTATTCTGAGCCGAGCCTTGATTGAAGTTATTATGATATCTTGGTTGCTGTTGGTAATACCCCTGATTATTCTGATCGTTGTAGAAGTTTCCCTGTCTGTTACCCAAATAGTTCATCTCCTCATTCTGATGCGGGGTACACTGACACATACTAGAACTCCTCCCACAAAATTCACATGGAGGTAATGACTCAGAAGCAACCGGCACATTTGATGTCGAACTCATGAAGGCACACATTTTCTCAAACTGTTTCGACATACTCTCCATCCTAGCAGCAAGGAGAGCATGTGAATCTGCCTCATAAATACTTGCAACTTTCTTTGGAGGAACTACAGAAGAAGCTCCAGCACCACCCCACTGATTAGCTGAATTTGTCAATGTTTCCAAAAGCTCTTTTATACGGGCAATGGGAAACTCCATAAGGCTCCCACCAGCACAAGTATCCACCAGTATTCGGCTCTGGGGGTCCAAGTCTTTATAAAACGATTGTATGACTACTTCTTCCCCCAAGCCATGGCGAGGAACTCTCCTAACAATTCCTTTAAATCTTTCCCACGCTTCAGAAAGAGTTTCACCACTAGACTAGCATTAGCCAACTCGGTCCAACTAGTGATACTATTGGGCTCCAAAGAATTCAGCCACTCTGCAGCTCGATCTCTTAGTGAAAATGGAAACAGGGTGAGTCGAGCTACCTCTTGTGATGCTGGAGTATAATAAGCTCCAACAAATAGCAGGAAAGATGTAAGATGAACATATGGGTCCTCTGTGATTGTCCCGCTGAATTGTGGAGCATTCAAAACCATTGTGATGTAGTGGGTTTTGAATGTCCATTCAACTCCAGGTGGTAATGCAGGGATCACTATAGGTGTTGTGAGTCCCTCTACACTAGGACGAGTGTAGTCATTCATCCGTCTCTCCTGGTTGACAACTCCACTCATGTCTGCTTTCCCTTGAATAACCTGATCAACTGGTGGTTCTGCAGAATAATTGATTTCTTCCTCTTCTGACAACTGTAGAACCTTTTTCTCTTCACCTCCTGATTCCAGATAAAGATTATGTCGAATCCTTCTTGCTAATCTATCAATTTATGGACCAAGCACAAATTCTGGCTCTCATGTAGAACGAGTAAAGACCATAAACAAAAATTAAAACAATTAAAAGAAAAATAAATACTAAACTGATCAAAATAAATTAAATACTATAATTAGAGTAAAAATAGCAACTAAACTCAGTAAAAAAATAATACCAACTAAACTACTATAAACAAAAATAAAATAAATCCAAACTAAATAAAATTAAACGAATTGAAACAAAACAAAAGCTAAACAAAAATAATCAAATTAAAGAAAAACTAAAATAAAATAAAGTCTAACTAAAGAAAACAAAAACGAATAAAATAAGTATTAACAAAATTGAATGAAAACAAAAACTAAAATCAAACTAAAGAAAGACAAACGAAAATAAAATATACTAAAAATAAACTAAACAAAGACAAACAAAAATTAAATTATTAAAACATAGAAACAAAAAAACACTATAAAAATAAAAACCAATCAACCAAACTAAATTAATGATCAAACTGAATAAAAATAACTGAAATAAATAAAACAAAAAAAAACAAACTAAAAATAAACAAAACAAAACAAAATAAATAAAAGAAAAATAGAATAAAAACTAAACTAAATAACTGTGCCTCCCTGGCAACGGCGCCAAAAACTTGTACGGTATGAAACGTATTATCAGCAAGTGTACTGATCTATCGCAGTAAGTTTTCCTAGGTAGTATTCTCTAGGTTATCGAACCAAAGGAGGTTGTGTCTAGTTTGAGTCTTTAATCTAACTAACTAAAAACTAAAGAAAAATAACAATAATAAATTGGGGGTTTGAATGCAGAAATTAAATGATTTAATAAACTTAAAAAAATAAAAGTGTTTCTCTAACAAATCTAAAAGGGAGAATCCTGGTTTACTACTTCTCCCTAGTTTATCAATTCCCTTCTTGAGTGTTTTCTAAATTCTAGATTGCAACCTCAGATCTAAATTAATCTAAAACCGGTCTCCCGCAAGATAGATCCTTACTAGCAATTCCCAAATCCTAACTCTCGTTATGAATTTACAAATTAACTAGTAGCATTAATGATTCATCTGGTTTCTAGTCAGCTAATCCCCAGGAATTGCCATCTGTAGTTTCACTGGTAATATTCCTAAGGTCTAATGAACGCCGCAGTTCTCACTTGTAAGCAATTCATACCAAATAAACTCAAGCAATAATTAATCATAAGAGAATTCAATAAATAACTAGGAATAAAACTACAATCTGTATAGAATTTATATTCCACAACTCAGGAAGCAAAATAATAAACTAGTTGTCCATATCAAACCAGAATTCTAACGACTACTCAGACATCGGAGACAAATAATTAATAACAATAATAAAGAGATTAGAAAATGTCATCTAATTGGAGAATGGTGATGAATCCCGTCTCTGTCATCTACTCCGGTTAGTCAAAACTGATTGATAGTCTCCCTCCTCTGTCTAATGCTGCGCGGCTGCTGTCTAGGGTTAGGTCTGTATTGTAATGTAATGTTTCGTCTTGTGTATATCGTCCGCTTTCCGCCGTGCTTGTGTCGTTTTTTATAAAATTCCTCCGTTTATCAAAATCCAAAATAATAGTAATAATGTAAAAGCAATCCCTCACCAATGTACAACCCACGTCAAATGTTTGCCGCTAATCTAAACATTTAACACAATTAAGCACATAAGTAAGGAATTTATCATATAAACCAATTAAATATTAATCACATTAAGCATAGAAACATAGATAAATTCAGCACTTATCAGTGGTAACGTACCAATAAGGTACCCCACATATGTATACAAGTGGTGTACGAAACACGGGAAGTAGTCGACTCCGTTCTACGAACACTGAAGTAAATTCAAACCAAAACGGTTGGACACCACGAACGTTCGAAGAACCCAGATAAGCTTACAAAGCTAAGGGAGTCAAGGACACTCCAGGAAGATGATTAAGGATTAAGAAGTGCGAGAAGAACTAAACAATTGAGTAAAGACATTGGATATGTCTCAAAAATCTTGAAGCAAATGCATGATAGCTGGAATGCACACCCAACCTAAAATTAGGAAGGCAAATGCCTAACGAGAACACATCAACGTTCAATGAACTGGATAAACACCCAAAGTGATCATATAAGGTACCGGAGAATACCATTCATCACTGCAGAGAATATCAAACCGGTCAGGAACGCGAGAAGAAAATACTCATGGTCTACCCTAAGAATGAGAGACATTACAATCCTAAACGGGACAATATGAAATTCAGAACCGCAAGACGAAATACAAACTAAACATACTCAATGGCATACTCAACAACACCTGGGAGCAATCCATGAAGTGTGATTTGGCAACAACAATTGAACGAATGTTAAGACAAGATCCTTTAGTTTTGATGATAGCAAACCTTGTGTTGTCTATCTAATGTGTTTGTCAAGATTCATGATTTCAGATAGACAGGTGAATAAGTGGCTTAGCACGCAAGGTTGCAAGCACACTTAAGTCATGAGTGGCTTAGCACGCAAGGTTGCAAGCGCGCTCAATCCGCGACATGTGCTCTACCAGTCGGGCACCTGTCGGCGAGAGCCCCGGAGAACTTCTAGCAAGACACAAACAGTCAAGAACCACACGATCACATATCTCTTACATCAGACATTAAACAAGGACCAAACGGAGTTAGCAACGTCGACAAACTCACTCAGATTATTCACAACCACACAAACAACTTGCTCATGACTAACACACGACAAAAGGTGTATCTCATTAATGTGCAAGATAACAAGATAAACAAATGCTATTGATGAACATCATTACATAGCCATAATACTTCAGAAGAGGGCATTTATGAGCATTAATGAGCCAAAAAATTTCAGACAAGTTGAAGTGTGCAAGTGGTGACCGACCACTTGGGAGACGCGCCGCCAACTTGCCCATTCACAAGGCAACGCATGTGCTGGTGGCTACGAAAGTCTGCAGTAGGGTGTGGATATTATATTCGTAGAAGAATGAGTATTCTACTCTTAGAGTCTACAACTCCTAGGTTGTTAGTTGGCATCTCAACTAACTTGTATAAATACGTGCTTTAATGTTCCTTGTAACATAAGCCCTGTACGAGAGAAAAGATAGAGATAATCTGGGCAAATGTGGATCAGACTTAGGAGTGTGTGTAAGTGCTAGAGAGTTGGTGAGCAAGTGAGGACTGGGATACAGTATCAATACATTGGGTATTTGATAGGACGACAGGTCAGGGAACGGTCGGTGAACCGTAGGCCGATAGTTAGGAGAGGGTTGACGACTTTAGGGGTAAAGTTGAAACTGTCCCGGGAGTCTGTGTGTGGGGCAAGGGAGGTTGAGTGAATTTCGTGTGTGTAAATTCTCAATCGAAATGTGTTTTCCAGTTTAAGAGTTGCCTCTCGTCTATCAAGTTTTTTTAGAGTCCATGATACGTCCACGACACGTCGGGGACGCATCAGGAGCGCTTGCGAGTTTCAATTGGTATTAGAGCGGGTCTCTTCTAGAAAGCTAACTGCTTTGGAAGACGATCAAGATGTCCCATGCAAGCATTCTAGCAGCAGAAGAAGGTTCTGCACCGAATCGACCACCACTCTTCAATGGAGACAACTACACTCACTGGAAGAACAAGATGGAGTTTCATATCAAGTCTGACGATCCAAGAATGTGGAGGGTGATAACACATGGAGAGTACACCTTCCAGAATCCTCATGGACAAGACATATCTATTGACAGCATGACGGATGAGCAAATCAAGAAGCTGGTATTCAACGCTCGAGCTGTAAGAATACTTCACTGTGCACTACTACCTGAGCAATACTCAAAGATTGCTTCAGCTAAAACGGCCCAAGAGATTTGGAAAACTCTTGAGGTCGCCTATGAAGGGAATGATGAGATCAAAAAGACTCGCATTGAGTTGCTACTCACTCACTGGGAGCTATTCAAGAAGGAAGAAAAGGAGAGCATCTCTGAAATGCATACAAGGTTCACTAAGTTGTTCAACGAAATGTTGGTGCTTGGAAGAACTATCTCTAACGAGGATCAAATTCGGAAGTTCCTCAGATCTCTTCCTGCCTCCTTTAATAGCAAAGTCAATGCCATGCAAGAAGTGCATGATCTCTCTAAGATGTCACTGGCAGACATGCTAGGATCTCTAATGGCTTTCGAGTTAAAACTACAACACAGAAACTCAGAAAGCTCATCAAGAGATAGAGGGAAAGGCATAGCCCTTCAAGTAGCTGAAAATGAAAGGTCCGAGTCAGGAGACGACAATGACGAAATGGTCCTCTATGCTAAGAGGTACGTTCGAAAGTTCATAAGAAAAAAAATGAGGAAAGACAAGGAGTCCAAGGAGTCGGATGATCAGAGGAAAAGCAATGACAAGTGTTATGGGTGTTCAAAACACGGACATCATATCAAAGACTGCCCTCAGCGATCACGAGAGGACAACGACAGGGTCAAGAAGCCTGTCCGACGATCATTCAACAAAGGACCAAAAAAGGAAGCCTTCGTTGCCGCATGGGGAGATTCTGAACAGAGTGATGACAATCAAACCTCAGACAGCGACACCTCAGAAGAGGAGAAGGCTCACCTATGCCTTGAAAATGTGTGCTTGATGGCACAAGGCAATGATGCCTCAGAATCAGAAGGAGAAGAAGAACAACATAAGGTAAACTATTCTAAACTTAGAAGGAGAATTCAAAAGGAAGAACTTCTAGGAATTAGAAAGTTTTCTCTTATATTAGTTGATCACCTAGAGGCATTAGAAACTGAAAACGATGAACTTTTGGAAGAAAAATGAAAAATTAAGAAAAACCTCGGATAAAAGCAAGGTAGATTGAAATACCCTGAACTTAAATATAGGGATTTAAATTAATCTAATACGCATTTAAGGGCCTAATGATGCCTAAGCAACATTGGTAAGGAAAAATAAATCCAAAAGAAATAAAGAAACGCTTAAAAAGCGCAAAACGCTAAATAAGCATTAAATAACCATAGGAGGTATGAGACCTCGGTTAGCGTATTATATGGGTTCTAAAGGCTTAATAATACCTAAATAATGTAGGGGAACAACCCCCGAAGAAAACGGATCCAAATAATGCATTAAAACGCTAATAGAGCTTTAGCGCACGTTTTTCGAGAAAACTTGAAAATGTAACTTTAAGTGGTCAAACGGACCCGTAAAAATTATAAATCATTAAATAACAATTACTAAGCAATTATGGGAGCTTAATAGTCAATAAAAATAATTAAACGAGAAAATTCCGGAAAACGGGCCCGGTTAGTGAATAGTACCTAAACCGGGTAAAATAACGAGCGTTTTTTGTAAAAGACGAAAAATGCTCCAACTAGTAACAATGTAAGGGGGCCGGTTTTTAATAGGTTAATAAGTCCCTCACACACACATGTAACTAGCTAATTAAATAAGGGAGCCAAAAAGTAAAAAAGTGGAAAAAGGATAAAGTAACTTACCTCCCTCTCTCTCCTCCCATTTCCCTTCTTCTTCCTTTTTCCCTTCTCCACCGATTTCTTCCTCCCTCTCTCTGTGCTGGGCGACAATGGAGCTCCCTCCATGGCTCCTCCACCCTTCTCTTCATGCCCAAGCTTTGTTTAAGCTCCAAACTAAAAAATAATCACATATTTGTGTTCCCCTCACTCTCCTCTACACTTCCCTCTTTTCAAAATTCAAAAATGAGGAAGTTCATCTCCATGGGTTTTCCCCATTCAAAGAGAAAATAGCACCAATGGGTAGCTTGGAGTCTCCTCTCTCCATTAAGGTAAAAATCTACATGAAAAACTCATGTTCTTTCCATTTACCTTCATAATCCTATTTTGCCCCATTTGTAATGCCCTATTTTTCTCTCTCTTTTGAGCATAATATCAACCTTGCAATGGTGGTGGAATCACCTTCTTGAACCAAGGGCTAAAACCCCTCCTAAAACACTCCAAAGGTAACCCCTAGAATTTGTATTTTAAACACTTCAATGAATTAGTGTTAATTTAAGGGGTAGTAGTTTAATTACACTTGTTTATGTGTGTTTTGGGTGATGGGAATGGAGTTTGGCAACTCCATTCCCCATATGGTCGATTTGGGCAAGAAAGAGAGAAGAGGAGAATTGGGAAAGGAATGAAGAAATATAAGCTCAAGGTAGGAGCTCCTACCTAATGTTAAATTTTATTGCATTAGAGTAATGGGAATGGGTAAACTACTTAAAGAACCCAAAACCTTGTATTAGTATTGAGGATTATGAAGTTTGAGTATTTGTGAGCAAGTTTGTGGATTGTAGGCCTTACAGCCAAATAAACTGTGTATGTGTATTGGTATTGTTGTTTGAGGAAGTATGGATGAATTGGTATTACCTTGTGTGCTGGTAGGACCCTTGCAAGGGTGTGGCTAGTTTAGGAATGAACTTGGAGAGAAAGTATGTATGTGGAGAAGTTAGAAGTGTAGGCGAGCATGGAAAAAATTTGGTAGAAAATGTACATTTAAGGATGACTTGGTGAATGGGAGAACCAAGGTATGTATTGGGGATAGTAGAGATGTTTAATGACCAAGGAATGGTAGTTGTAGTATGAGGATAAAGTATGTAAAAATCTGTAGCATGAAGTGTGAAAATGCATTGGGGGAAACTAGGAAGGACTAGGTGCATTTGGAGAGCTTAAAGTGTGTAGTAAACCACTTTGTAACAGATTTGGAGAGAGAGCTAGATAATGGGGAGGATTTGAGTGGAAGATGATGTAATGAGGATGCTAGTAATGGTATTAGTAGTAGGAGTATTGAATGGTAGAAGTTGGAACAAAAATCTGTAGCATCAGAGAAATGAAAAACTGTTGTAAGTGTTGAAAGGAAGTGAGGAAATTATGTAAGTTTGTTGATGGATTTAGTAATGGAATTGGTGGATGAATTGAGGTACTTTAGGAAGCCTAAATGGCACTAAAACATGTGGGATTACATGTAGGAAGATTGGGGAAGAAATGGGTAAGAAAGGAAATGAAAAACAAGGTCTGTAGGCATATTCTGCTACCGACCGACCCAGAGGCTGGATCGGTCGGTGGGTCGGTCGGGGATTAAACAACGAAAAATAAACATTCTGGAACAGACCGACCAAGGAGCCGTGAGTTGGTCGTGGGTCGGTCGGAGCTGAAAAATTACTGGGACGAAGTTTCTGACTTAGACCGACCGAGGAGGTTGGGTCGGTCGTGGGTCGGTCCCAATGAAATCTCAGGTCCGAAAACTTTCTGTAATGGACCGACCCAGAAGTGTATGGGTCGGTCGGAACAGTTCTGGGTCGGTCGGGACAATTTCAGAGGACGGAAAACTTACTGGAATGGACCGACCCAGGGGTTGGGTCGGTCGGTTGGTCGGTCGGCTCTAACTTACAAAAAAATAATAATGAATAAATCATATGTATGTATATATGTATAGATATGTACATATGTATGGGACCTAGTAATACACCATTAACGTAACACTAATGGTAAGGAAATAAGTATGTCAATGGGAAACAAGTAAGAGGATTAATTAAGAAAGTTGAAAGTATTAGAACGTTGAGTTAAACCAAGTAATGGGATAACGGGGTAAGTACGGGAGTAGTAGTTATGAATGTATTGTAGTGCTTAGTATTAATTGAACTATTTGGCATGTAGTCATTGGTTCCAGACTAGGATTCGAGGAACAAGTAAGGACTAAGGAGCAAGGGAACACCCGATAAGTAAATCAACGGTGAAAGGTGTGATTTCTTCATGCCCTGTATCCTAATCTGGTTACCCCGATTTGTGTGCTTATTTGATTACCTAATAAGATAAAGGCATGAATCGGACTATATTGCACTTACTTGTGCTTGGTTACATTGTTCATGATATTTGTCTTGAACAATAGTTTGTATAATTCATGAAATATATGAATGATGATGAAGTGTATTTGAATCTCGTGGTGTACTTGTATATTGTATTGTATTTTTTGTATGTATGTATGAGCAGTGTAATTGTGTACGTGGCTTGAATGAATGACTTCTACTAATTCCTAACTACTTAACTCCTAACGTAAGTATTGGATAAATTGGAATGAGTAGAAGTCGCGATATAGTTTCGCCACGCGTGAGGATGAGGAGACACAAGAGGTTGGATCCGATTCCTGGTTCTTAAGCTGGTCCACGGCCCAAACCCCTTAAATGGGTAGCATCCTGGATTGGTGAACCAAGTAAATCCCAGTGGTGGGACAGAGTAGTCCCCGGGCCGGAGGTCCCGAAGACTTGACTTGAGTAAGTAAGTAAGTAAAGTATGAGTACGTATGCGCAAGTATTGGTACGAGTAAAAGAGTAATCTCCACCCGATTAACCCGGGTGGACCAATGGAGCTAACAAGTATAGAGTATTGTGTATGTATTGCGTAAGTACTGTGTATATATTGAATATGTATCGCGTATGTGTATCCCGGAAGAAGGTAAGTGAGAATTTGGTTGACTTGTATTGTTTTCCTTTCATGTATTGTACAGTGTGTATGCGTGTATGCCTTGTAAAGTATTGTAGTATTATGTACGAAAGCATGTATGCATGTATGAATAAAATGAATTGCATGTATTCGACCAAGTGGTCGGCGTACCCTCACTAGTACGCGGGGTATGCGGTTATCATATGCAGCGAAAGCTGAGCCCCTAGGGGCAACGTTTTTAGTGTGCAGGTACCCGAAGCGGACATGTTCACGGTAAGAGATCAACAGCTACGTTGACAGCTAGGAAGGAAATGTAGAAAGTAGAAATTTGTATAAGGCTTGTAGCCTTGAGGTAGAAGTGTACCAAGGGGTACACCATAAGGCTGGAAGTATGTAGTTGTGAGGAATGGGTACATGTAGGCGCTTAGGGAGTATGTATGAATTTGGAAGAAGTATTGTATTTGATTTGGAACCTAGTAAGTCGGTATGTGTATTATATTGTATTGAACTTATGGAGTATTGTTTTGAGTGGAAGTTGTAGTACTTGGTTGTAATTGTAATAAGGATGGTATTTGTGTAGCACTTGGGTATTCCGGTCCATCAGACCGATGCTGTATGTAGTAGTAGTAGCTTTGTTAGTCACGTGGGTGACTAACAGCATTGTATCACCCACCGTATGTATGTATGCATCCGCTCCGTGAATCTGGATGCACGAGGAGATTGGACGGTAATGACAGTATTAGCGGTAGGGGTGTTACAAAAAGTGGTATCAGAGCGAAGTATCGCTCTGATGACTGGAAATACCGAGTGTAGGAAGTACCGAGTTAGGAATTAGAAGCTTAGGGCTAAGGGCTGAGTGTTAGCATTAGAAATATGCTAGTTAGGAACCCCCGGTGAGTACCGGATACCTACAATACCAGTCCCGCCCACCGCAAACCCTATTGTATAACTTGGGAAAGGACGCCAAAGAGAAGGAAAGTCCTCTCATACTCGGGAAAACCCGATTTGGCAGTTGTGAAGCAATCACACAGTAAACAAGAACCGACATATGGTAGATTCCAAGAATCGGAAGTCCCGGAGATGGATCCCGGTTGAACAACAATACCCGCACTTAATAGCGGTGGGATGAGCACTCCTACCACAAGGAGGCTGCAACTTACAACATCAACGGTATGCTAGCTGACTAAGGACATAGTCGGAAGCGGTTAACTCCAAAACTACAACGCCATTAAGGTTGCAATACCTGGCCAATATAGCTCAGACAACTACAAGAACAACCATGAGATATAATCCAATAGGACTACAAGAGTAGTGCCTAAACAAGGTAGGCTCGGTAACCACAACAAATGTGTGGGAACGAGCAACAAGGAATGACACTAAACCAAATAGAATGGGAATCTCCAAGGATTGGAGAAGTACCCAGATCTACGACAGCCATGTCTAGACCACCAAGAAGCTATCTAAAGGATCGAGTATACCAATTATAGATCAATAAGATCAAGGAAAGAGGCAACAAGGCTATCAAATATGAGTGGAAACCATACGATGATCGGTATAGGATTACTCAAAAACCACCAATACCACGCACTTGCCACGGCAAGTGCAGTAAGGACAGGAACATGCAGAGGAACCCCACAATCCCAAGTACATAGCAATGTACCGTGAGTACGATGAAACAACTACAGGATCACAAATCCTGAAACTGAAAGAATGGAACCTTGGAAAGGCCTAACGGCCCGACCACTGTATTTAGAACATACCAGTCAGCGAGAAGCTAGATTTGGTCAAGACCTCAAGCATGGCTATGCCATGAGAGACCTCTTTTAACACCGAACCATAAAACCCAAAATTTTTCTTTCAAAACCACAACCTTTCCTTTAAACCTTGGATTTTAAAACCAAACCAACAGAATTACGGTGAGTATCATAGAATGATACAAGAGGAGTTGACAATAGAATACTTCACCTAGGCGTGTGACGAACACTATGAGTGTACCCAATTACGGGATGTGGGACAACCGCACTCCGAAGGAGCTTGCGGGCCTGACATATAGTCGGGTAAGTGATAACGTATCAATAAGGTACCCCACGTATGTATACATGTAGTGTACGAAACACGGGAAGTAGTCAACTCCGTTCTACGGACTATGAGTAAGTTCAAACCAGAACAGCTGGACACCTCAGACGATCAAGTATAAAGGAACTCGGAGAATCCATCTAAAGGTAAGGAATAAGAACTAGAAGGTGCAAGGAGCACAGACTAGTAAGTATAGACATTGGATATGTCTCAAGACTTCAATTAATTACGTGAAAGCTGGAAGTATACCCAGCCTGAACACAGTAAGGCAAATGCCTAAAGTGAACACCACAATACTCAACAAACGGGACAGAGTTCCCAAGAGCAATCACAAGATTACCACTAAACATAATCCATCATCGAAGAAGATATTTAAACCTAGTCTCAAGCACTAGGAGCAAGTATAAACGGTCTACCCCAACGACGGAAGACGTTATAACCCGGAAGGGAATAGCTTAAATACAATACCAGAAGGCGGTATAGTAGACACGACATATCAAAAACATTAGCCGGATGTAACGGCGTGACTAACAACACCCAGGAGAAATCCTTAAAAGGGTGCCTGAGTTAACAACAATCGAACAAAGCGTCATGAAGAGAGCACGACAACCAGAACAAACATTCGGTTAGGACACCGAAGGGATTTCGCTTAACAAGAAATACCCTCAGCCACCGAAAGGCACTGATTGACATCAGAATGCCTAAAGGGGCCTCCTACGAACGGAAGCGTGATGTCACGACTTGCCATGGAGCCCAGTAATATCTCTATCCTATGATGGTATACAAGAAGTGGAACGTGTATAAGCAGCTTGCAAAGAGCACAGCTTGCAGCAATAAGGCTTAAAAGCCACAAACCAACTACGTTATGTAAACTCAAACGGTTGCAAAGCCCACACCATTTACTAACAAGACTTGCAAGAAATATTGCTTCATACGACAAACAAGCCGGTAACTGAACCACCCAATTTTAGCTCAATATAATGAGTGGCTTGGAATAAGGGCTATCTCAATGTCACTGCCACTAGAACATCAGTCTAGTATACAGTTGACAAGCTCTAAATTGCTTTTCATGCCTGCTGTAGTGATAGTAACACAGAGGCATAAGAATCGTAATAACGCCAACAATGGCCTAGTCCACACTCGACACTACGAGAACCCAAGGGAAAGTATCCCTCGTTAACCGAAGACCACCAATGTGGTGAAGATGTGAACCCCTAGAAAGGCTTCCATCTACTATAATAACAAAGCTTGTGCATGTAGATATTGCCAAAGGGTGATGGAATAAGGAAATGAGATTTCGAAACCACTACGACTTAAAGGAGTAAGTATACCCCATATGCACCCAAGCATGTGGTGAACCATTGTGTAAACACCAACATGGTAAACCTTGTCATGAGACCTATGAGTGGTGACAACCCCTCAACAAGAACCTTCACTTGTTAGTGATAGAATACCCTCCAATAGGAGAACGGGACCAGAAAACCCTTGAAGTTTCTTGGGATGTCCCGGTAATGTGCATACAAAGGTAAAACTACACAGCTAGAGCCTATAACCAATGCTCAACACTGAGAGACGGTAATTGTCAAAAACAACCAATATGAGTGTGCAAATGATTTATTTGGTATATTAAAAGCCTAGAAATAATCCTAGAATTCAATAATTCAATAGATCGTCAGGTTGCAAAAATCCCGGTCGAAATAGTATAGCAAATTATGAAGCGACCTGGGTGTCAATCCACGGACTTGATAAGTAAGTCTAGCCTTAGGTAATGGTTAACTCAAAAGGGGGGTTTTGTTTTGGTTTTGGGTTTCACAAATAGGTAACCAGAAAGTAAATAGCAGATAAATTAAAGTGATAGATGAATTGGGTGAAAGGGACTCTGGGTTCAGGTTACAACCGTTTGATTAATTATGTCTACTGGTTAATTAAAGATAGATTGGCAAAATTCCTAATATTTTCTTAAGAGCTAAATCATAGTCTCAAAAGAACTCATTTACCAGAAATGCAGGACCTAGTCTAGGTTCAAGCAGAAACACATGTAAACGGATTAAGTACGAGGAATAATAATTTGTGTCTGCAGGAATAATTAATTAATCCAATTAATAATTCCACAGATTTACAGATTAATTTAACCGGTCTATTTATCACTTGGTCGGATCAAAATAGATTTAGTAAAGCAATTTAATAAACTCGCGACATTTATTAAAAAGCACAGGATAAACATTAATCGTAACAATCCGCAATTAATTAAAACCAGTAAAAATATAAGTCACATAATTAAATCAAACCGAAATAAACCATCACCCAGAGTTTATACAAACTACTCACTCATTATTTCAAAAACACAAATAAACATTAAAACAAATATCAAATGTTTATGGAATAACTAAGAATGTAAAAAGAAATAAATAACAAGTAACAAACATAAATATAATAGAGTGAGTTTAGTGAAAACCCTTATTAAACCCTGGTCCGGTTCTTTGCCTTTGGTTCTGTCTGAGCCGGTTCACGCCTCTGTTTCGGTTCTTCCACGTCAGTTCAACTCCTCTTCTCCTTCTCGCGCCGATCCTCAACTCGTCGCAGCGGTGCTCTAATCTCCTGCTTTTATTTCGCCGGTAACTGAGTTTCGATTCAGTTTATTCCCACGCCTCGAACAACGACGATTAATGGTGGATGTTGGCAGCGACTGAAGATAGACGGTCGAGGGAGGCTATAGTCGACGGTGTTGTCGGTTTGGTGATGAAACAGGGGCGGTGCAGTGATCTGGAGCAGTGATGCTGTGAGGGCGAGAATGTAGCGATGAAGAAGATTGATGGAGATAGCGATGATGGTATTGTGAAGATGTGGGTGAGGCGTGGCGAATGGTGAGGATGAATGGTGACGGAGGTGGTGGATAACGAGTTTTTGAGGGTGAAGATGATGAAGTCGCCGATGATGATTTGATGGTGTCGAGGTGGTATGGAGATGATTGAGACGACGGTTCGGTGATGGTCGAGGTGGTATGATGTTGGTCTCGTGATCCGTCGATGAAGTCGATGGTGAAGGTGAGTGAATGCGATGGTGGTCTGTGAAGGTGCGGGTGCGGTCTGGTTAAGCGTGAGGTGGCGATGGAATGAAAACCGTTGGTGATCACGGGTGGCGGTGAAGCGATGGTGAGTGACGATGGAAGACCGGTGGTCTCGTGTGGTGAGACGTGGTGCGGGTGTTGAGGAAGATCCGTGGTGTGAAGATGGTGGTCAATCCCCGCGTGAATGAAGTGGTCGTCGGTCGTGATGATATGCAGATGGTGAAACGATAGTGATGTCGTGTGTGTGGAGATGAGGTGCAGTTCTGGTGAAGCGTGAGGTGGAGATGACGGAGTTGTGTCGAAGATGATCGTCTTCTGGGATGCAGTGGTGGAGGAGGGCGTGATCGGCGATGAAGATGAGTCGATGCAGAGAGGGTGATCGGTGCAATGTGTGGATGTCGATATCGATGGTGAGATACGGGTGTGAAGATACGAGGAAGATGACGTGAATATGGTCGCGGGTCCGATGGAGATGGAGTGAGGTGAGATGATGGTGAATGGTGGTGAAGCGTGAAGGTGATGGTGATGATGTGAGGTGCTGGCCACTCTCTCAATGCGATGCCCCTCTGTATATTAAAGATGTGAATGATATATCGATAAAGAACAGTCGGTGCGATCGATCCCAACTTCCAGTCTGTATCGCCCGCCAATAGCATGGGTATTATGATATAGTATTCTAAATGTTAGTATGCCATGCTTTCATAATATTCTTTGTGCTCTGTAAGTTGTTTCTGTCAGTCTGTGTTGAACGAGCAACAGGGCTCCAATTCTCAGCCCAATGTCATGCGCCTCCATATATGTCCGTATGGACTGTAGTCCAATTTAATTGCAATCTGCTCAATATATGTCCGCCTCGTACCAGCTTGGGTATATGCTCAGCCCATATAAATATTCAGGTGCATGTATATATGTATGTATACATATGTCATTATTTGTTGTGTTGTAATCTTTAATGTAAATCCAATAGTTTTCCTGCATTTTACATATAAAATATATCAGTTCGCATCAAAATATAAATAGTAGAAAAACTATAAGATAAGTGTGAAATATAAGCCAATTCATTATGAATATTAAATAAAATAAACCCGTTAAAAGTATATATATTTCATACTTATCAGAGTGCACATTGCACACCATGAATGACCAACGCTCAAGAGAGCTTGTAACCCGATAATCACTTCATCCTTGATCAACCAAGATATTTGGCAAATTATATCACGAATGAGGAAGTAATGTGAGGTAAGCTAACCTACACATGAAACCTGAATTGAAATAAAACATCTCCACATTGGGAAGATAATAGTATTGCGGTATGCTACGACAACCGTCATATACACGAACATAGGAAATCCTCGGTGTATTCACACCATAAGGGGATGGTGCGCAACAAGCGACCGCTATGAGCAAGTAGATAGACAATGACATGGAGTATAAGTATGAGAAGACAGGCAGAATATTCATTCCTATTACATAAGTGACTTTCTGTCAAGCGTTGACGCCTCTGCACTCTGTATGACTGAGTGTTTTGGTATGGCACTTGCACAGTAATGATCTAATGGGATAGCTAGGAATATGGAAAATGTAAACCGTAGTAAACCCTTATTTTCACCAACAACATGGTATAAGTCAGTTAAGCTAGCTTAGCAGCAAACCGTGCGGCCTAAGGCCAAAGAAGCACGAAGAGTGTGAAACACACTAACAATCACAAATGTGAATTCCAATGGAATAAAGAGGTGAAAGGAAACTTAAGAAAGTCACTAGGACCAACGCATATCAATGCAAGGTCATACAAGTAAAGAACACTTGTACTGAACCAGGATAACTGGTATAATTCAAAAGCTAGTAACAACAGAGGAAGCACTACAGTTAAGTGGTGACTTAACCTCTCCCGACAATAAGTCGGAGGAACTTAGCAAATATTCATGGGAGTATGGATAATATGTATAATAGATTACCAGAAAGCTGGTTATAATCTAAACTCATTGAGTTCTAGAACGGTAAAAGAATACCACACTTGTTTGTAAACCTTGTTCCCACAATAGAGGGATAAAAGACAATTACTAGCACATCTAGAATAACCAAAGAGTGAATTAAGCACTAAGGTTATCAGGGTCGCGCAGCTGTAACACCCCAACCACAAATAACACACTTAACAATACTTAGCAGCGGAAATCATAACTCACAACATCACTTAACTCCTTGGTGTTACACGCCGTTAGCCACCCACGTGGCTAACAAGGCTAACATACATACATCGTACCGGTCTGATGGACTAAATTTCCGAGCAACTACACATAAATCCCGTTCCATATCCAACAATCATTATACACTTACATTACAACTGTACCGAGTATTTACAACTAATGCCGATAACAATTTCGGTCTTACTACACCTACAATACATTCTCAATCTGAATGACCACCCATGTACAACAACTACCCTCCTACTCTCGAACGGCTTGCAGCTCCTTCGTACCTGTAGAGTAATGGGGGCCCCCAAAGGGGGTCAGCACCTTTGCTGGTATGGTAATCCCGCAGCCCGCATGCTACCGGGCCACGCACAACTATTTGTCGTCTTAGCATGCGGTTGATTATATTTAAGTCATACATGAACATTATAACACACAACATACAACATTCCCAAATATTGGGTTCAATAACAGACATTGCATTTATGCTTAACAGATCAATCGTTGAGTACTTCAACCCTAGAGTAATTCTCCTCTAATGGAGCTATTTCCTTATAGACGACTCTTACCCGCTATCGGGTTATCCTTAACGTCTCTTGTTATAACTGGGATTCATATCCATGATCCACGCATTTCACTTTTAAACATCATATAACATCACATCGTAATTAACATTATAGTACCTCAACAACACATAACATAACATAACGGGTACGGATCTCTTTAGGAACCGTCCCAAACATAGTTAGTTAACTTGGAGCCTAGAGAATGAATACACCCTCATGATCAGCTCTTTACATTCCTCATTACCGTCCTGTTAGTCGGACGAGTAACTTAACATAGAGAAGGATCGGATTTGGTGATCCGAACTCAACATACATAATCCCCAAAAGACGTGAGTCAAGAGCCTTGGTTAAGCTCAGGGGTGATTGAAGACCAATGAAGGAAAACAACCAACAAAATGAAAGTTGAAGAAACTGTATACAACAAATCCCAAACACCGCGCGACCGGAACGACCGGATTCCTCACTCCCCCCATAATATATATATACACACAGATAAAGACTCCGCTGTGGAGCCTATCACATCGATACACTAAGTAGTATCACAACTAAGTTAAACACATGACAACATATCCGTACATTTACAACAACAACATTCACAACATAACACAATTAACTCACACATAGCCGTGGTTAGAACGTTCCCGTGGGTTGGGACGTTTATTCCGAATACCGATCTCTTATGTGACCCTAGAGTCGATTAGCGATAGTTTAACACATAGTTAAGGTTAAACGGTATCGGAACTAAGTACGCCACATATATGAATTACTATAAACTCATTACATGTATTATCTTACAAGGTGGCAACACACAGAAAAACACGTTGGCATACAAGCCGGTGTAATCCGGTAGGACACAGGTTGCAAGAAAACCATACCTGTCACCGAAGATGCACTCTAATGTGCCATCACATGTTCCTTGAAATTCTTTGAACCACTGGTAACATTATAACTATCTTCATTAATATCGGGGTAATATAATTATTTAACGTCTAATGCGCCCTTGATTAACCCCGTTCGATAGTTTTATAACTTTACATTTGTAACTTGTTTATTTTCACATTTTTATTACAACTCTTCAACACTTAATTACCATTATAACTTACTTAACATATTCTTAACAACCTTATAACATCATTACCTATTAACCACCATCACTAGACATCATCTTATACTTCAAACAATGTTTTTCAAGTGGTCCGGGACTTGGTTCTCATCTAAGGTCCCGGACCCATCCATGGCAAACTCTCGGGTGGTTTTCAGGTAGTGGTCCGGGACTTCATATGGGACTTAAGTCCCGGACCAACACAGGTTAAAACTCTCGGCCATTTAAATAGGGGTGGTCCGGGACTTAATACTCACCCTAGGTCCCGGACCAAAATGCTGGGCAACTCTCGGCCTGAATTACCTGGGTGGTCCGGAACCTTGTCCATGGACTAGGTCCCGGACCCTGCTACAGATTTTACAGATTTGGAGCTTTCTAAATCTGTTTCAACTCCATTCTTTCACCCTTGATCTTCCAATCTTTCCCCTTGTGATCTACATGTTTAAGCACTTAATTATCCACCTAAACCACCTTAAATTGATTATCGAGTCCACTCACTAACTCAAGCTTAATTCACTCAAAATCCAATTACATTTCATAACTTGGTTCCCTTGTTCCTTACCTCCTTGTAACAGACTTTGGTACCCACTTCTTACCATTCAAACCTCACTCACTAATGTCATTCCCCACACTCAAATGGCATTATTTCCTCTGCTAACACCTCTTCATCTTGGCTTGGTCTTCAACCATTAACCATTCACTTAACACCCCTTAAACACACCTAGCTTCTTCCTTTAGTAAAACACTCAAGGCCATACTTTCCTAAACAAATTTTGACAACACTTGGCTACTTCCAAAGCATTTCCCAACACTCATCTCTTCACATATTTCATCCTAAAACTAGCCAAACCCACAAGGGTTCTACCAGCACATAACAAATCCTCAAATTCCACAACAACAACAACACAATCACCAAAAATCTCCATAATCTCAATAACCACATTATCCATCACTTTGGGGTTCATTTCTTTGTTCATCCCTCCCAAACACTTAAACAATTTATAACAAGGTTTAAGGTAGTCTTCTTACCTTAATCTCACAAGTATCCTCAGTTCAACTCTTGCTTCTCATCTTCTCCAAAATCGGTTAAGAGGGTATGGAGTTTCCAAACTCCATCCCAACATCCAAGAACACAAAACATACACACAATTAATTACCTAAACCCTTAGAAAACTCAATTCAATCAAGGGCTTAGAATACAAAGTTAGGGTTTTACCTTTGGAATGTTCAAGAGGGGTTTTCACCCGTGAATCAAAGGGGGAAACTCCACCACCATTGGAGAGTTGAATTGGAGCTCAAAACCAAGAAGAAAACAAGGCATTACAAGAGGGTAAAAATCGGTCACCAAAGGAGAAGGAAGAAAAATGAGTTTTTCTTGAAGATTTTTACCTTAGGAGAGAGAGGAGACTCCAAGCTACCCATTTATACTATTTTCTCTTCAAATGGGGAAAACCCATAAAAATGAAACTCATCCTTTTCGAGTTTTGGAAAGAGAGAAGTGTGGAGCTTGATGAGGGGAACACAAATATGTGTTTTGTTTTTGATTTGGAGCATTTATGTGGCTTGAGCATGGGAGAGAAGTTGGAGAAGCCATGGAAGCTTGGGGGAGCTTCAAATCGGCAGCAACCAGAGGAGGAAAGAGAGAACGGTGGGAAAGAAAGAAAAAGAGGAAAGAGAAGAAGGGAGAAATGAGGGAGGAGAGAGAGGGAAGTTACTTTTGTAACTTTTCCCCTTTTTGCTTTTCTTCCTCTTTTATTTAATTAGCTAGCTAGTAATAGAGAGGGCTGCTCTCCTTATTAAAACCGCCCCACTTAAATGTTACAAGCTGGAGCGTTTTTCGTCTTTTACAGAAAACGCTCGTTATTTTACCCGGTTTTAGCACTATTCATTAACCGGGCCCGTTTTCCGGAGTTTTCTCATTTCTTTATTTTTAATGGTTATTATACTCCCATAACTGTTTATTTATAGTTATTAAATGAACTATAATTTTTACGGGTTCGTTTGACCACTCAAAGTCACGTTTTCGGGTTTTCTCGAAAAAACGTGCGCCAAAGCTTTATTACCGTTTTAATTCGTTTTATGGATCCGTTTTCTCCCGGAATTTTTCCTACATGTTCTTAATGTGTAATTAGGGTATAAAAAATATATTTATAACCCTAGTGAAGGTTATATACCTCCTAAAATAATTAAATACGAGTTTTCACGTTTTGTGACTTTTACGCATTTTCTTTCTCTTTTTGGTTTTTATTTCTTCACCAATGATCTTAAGGACTTAATTAGCCTTAGAAAATTATAATTACATAATTAATTAACACATTAGGTTTGGGGTATTTCAATCTACCCCCCTTAAAAGAACTTCGTCCTCGAAGTTCACACTTCCCACACATCATTGGTTAGAATACGGGGATTACTTGTAACATAAAACTTCATAACAACATATTTTACATCATGGCCTCGGACTAGTGGTCCGGGTACATATACACATCTATACATATCATAACATACCTACATGGTAATCTCGGACCTGATGGTCCGGCCACCTTAACATCATTTGCATATACATAACAACCCTTAGACTCTTAGGTCTGGGCAACATAAAAACATTTGGACTCGTAGGTCCTGGTAACATAGCATTCTTTAGACACTTAGGTCTTGATAACATAACAACCTTTAGACACATAGGTCTAGGTAACATAACACTTTCGGAACTTAGTCACTTTAGGACTCAAGGTCAAAATAATTATTATTACATATACCACACAACATGTCTTAGCATGTACATCAACCAGAAATTCCTTTTACATACACTGTGCTCCCGCAGAACTCGGTCGCGATGGACACATATTGTCCCCGTTCCCTTGGGAGATCAAAACATTCTCATACATTTTCAAATATACTTCTCATGTCACCGGTCCGAAGACAAAGGCTCGTACGTCCTCGGCTCGTGAGCAAGTAATCGAAAATATTGTTTGTACGGTTAAGTAGAAGAGAATCCTCTATTCAAAATATCAATCGAAGTTTTGACAATACCAACCGAAAATTTGAAACCTCAATTTAAAATTCTTTTGAAACTCAATACAACTCCAAGTCCAATTTATGCTCTTTGCATCTTTCCTTAGCGTGGTTATTTGTGACCACTTGTGGGGAGCTTCAAGAATCATCCAACCCTGATGTGATCAGCATCAGTGTTGAACTATCCTTCCACTCCAATTTGTGTTCGGTTTCCTTTGATCGCATGCAAATCAAGTTCCACCTCCCACTTCAATTTCAAACAGCAACTAATTCAAACATGTACCATTTTCTATCTTTTAATCCAACTAGTCATAATCATTACATCTCCAAGGGATAGAACTCCGTCTATCAATCATCACCCAAATCCAACTTAATCCACGTTACCTAGGGAATTTAATTCTTACTAGGTTTTGTATCAGTTCCATACCTCATCACATAAATCACAACATTGTACATATATACTTTTATCAAAATACAATATACGGTTTTACATTTAGTATTATATGAACATACATAGTCGGGGTTTAGTTCCCCGGGAGTTTTCTACTCCCTTATACATATACTTTCACACACATCCTTTAACACAATAACACACTTATCACAATGGTATTCACATCTTCTGTGCGCAATTACCACAATTAACCATGAATGAATGCGTATGTTTATGTAACACACGCACCAATCATCAAGACAAATCCTTTTGTGCTATGCGCACCATAGTTCACGTACACTTGTACGGTAAAACACACTAAACGGTTTGCGCTCTACCCCCCTTAAAAGGGATTACGCCCACGTAATCAACCACTTAATCACTGGTTTAAACGTTCTACCGTCGTGAAATGTTTTATCTCCACGCGGTTTATTATACAATATGCTCTGGTTGAGGATCTTAGCCATATTGGCGGTTTAGTCCCTAACCAAGGATTCTCCTTAGAGTTTATTTAATTTATAACCAGTTTCGATTCTGGCCTGTGAAACTTCTAGGCGTTAATAATTAGCTATTCACTCATATTCACAACGTACATCCAACACTTGAATCGCTGGCTCACTAGTTTCTGCTGCGCGACTCTTGATAATTTAGAGCTTAGTTTGCCCCATACGTTATTCTTACTGTATTGTACATCCCCGATTATCACCTTTATCTTGGTAATAACGGTTTCTCAACCGACGCGTGGTATCAACTACCGTGAGCGAACTCGGTGAGTTAGAACTTTCTATTCACTTCCATGATAACTTGCTGTATTCCACACTGATTTACTTAATTTCTTCCGACTTACTGTCGATTAAGTTTGAGCTACTACCTTTTGTGTAGTACTCTGTTGGTTATTTCCAACACTTGAGGTATATTCCATACCGATGTTTAATAATCGTGTTACTGTAGTCACTTATGCCAACCAAGTACCTTTTGATTGGTACAACCGTGCTTGTCTCATGCATCGGTTTTATCACCCCATAAGTCTTGTTCATCTATCACACTTAACATTTGTCAAAACTTCCTAGCTACCTCACTCGATCATTACTGCACGAGAGCAATACCAAAACACTCAGTCATACAGAGTGCAGAGGCGTAAACTCTTGACAGTAAATCTCTTATGGTGGTTGCTATTAGACTTATCACTCTTCCGGTCTCCACAACTGGTATAAACGCTTCTTTTCGATTTATTCCTGCTCACACCATTCTTGGGTAATGACACGTGGTCAACCCTTAACATATCCCCTGAACTCTATTCATATAACTACCGCTGTTGCGATTTCACAATATCAAGAGGTATCCCCAGTCTTAAATCAGTGGTTCGTTATCCGCTTTTACTTACTTATATAACATAGTCTTCCGTAATCAACAACATTTTACTTAACACATTCCATTTATGGCTTATAGGCCTTATTGCTTCGAGCTCTACACACTGTAGGCTGTCCACACACCTTTACCTTTCGGATAGTATTTGCATTGAGCTCCATGACAAGGTCGTTGTTCCTTTCATGGTATGCTCCTTCAAGGATGTCAGACTTCGTCCTGACGACTTATGTTTAAACTGGGTGTTAGTTTCAACCCTTGTGTAACACCCTTTTAAGGATAGTTCCTGGGTGTTACTAGGTCACGCCATTACATCTAGCTTGCACTTATTGGTACATTTAATTTATTACTTCGCCCTGCTTTTTTTGCTAGGTTAAATATCCTCTTTAGTGAGATTGATATCTCTAGTGATCATCTCGGGAGTCATCCCGCTAATTGCACATCGACGTATCCATAGTAGGCATCTGCCTCCCATATGTAGGCTGGGTACTTACTCCAGCTATTACGTTCATCCTTCAGGATTCTTAAGACATGTGCCACGTCTTTACTTACTAACCAGTGCACTTCGCACTTGTTCACCTTTAAACATTTCCTTAAAGTAAACTTACTGATTCCTTTAGTCTCGTTGACTTAACTGGGTTCCTTTACTTCAACCATTCGATGTAATCCATTACTCTTGTCTGACTTTTACTTCGGACCGTAGTATGGAGTCGACTACTTCCCGTGTTCCAGACTCCACTCGTATACATACATGGGGTACCCTACTGATACATTGCTACTTACCCGATTAACCTATAAGAAGGTTTGTCAGGCCCACAAGCTCCTATCGGAGTGCGGTCGTCCCACATTACAGTTGGTACACTCGTAGCGTCCGTCACACGCCTAGGTGAAGTATTCTATTGTCAACTCCCTTTATATTATCCTGTGATAATATGCATTCCGTGCTTCCCAAACTTAATCAAGGGAAAGTTTATCCACCGTCGTACTGTTATGAACTCCATCCATTCCCTCGGGTTGTTACCCTTGGGTTTACCGGTTTCCATCCGGCTATTTTAAAAGTAACTAGGTAAAACTTACCTACCATGTGGCACTGAGGCCGGTGTAGGTCTTCTGGTTTGGTTTTAAGAAAAGAAGAATTGAAATAAAGTGGGTTTGAAAGAAAATCTGGTTTTGAAAACGGCTTTGAAAATGAATTTAAGTTGAAAGAAAAATTTTCGTGGTTTTTCAACGTTTCCTTCCTTGCCTTAACCAAGTCTAGCTTCTTGCTGACTGGTGTATTTCCAAGTACAGAGGTCAGGCTATTAAGCCCTTCCACAATTATGATGATCCCACTTAACTTTAAGCACTTTGTAGTTGTTAAAAAAAAATCTCCCGCACAACCTTGTTGTAGCAGCACTTGCCAGGGCAAGTGCGCCATGCTAACTGGTTTTCGGTTCAATACACATCGGTTGCGGTATTGCTTCCGCTCGTCCTGACATCAGTGGCTTTGTCGGCCCTTACTTGGTCTTACAGTTCTTAATAATAAATTTCCTGGGTACTTCTCACTGTCTTCACATGATAACCATTAACTAGGGTGTTTCCCATCCTGGGAGTCCCCTTTTGCTTAACATTGTATCCTCCTCGTACTACGTTGTAGTTCCTTAATCGGTTGGTATACCGTTTGTGTATTAAGTAACATATGTAGTCCCGTAGACACTCGTCTCGGGTTTCATTACTTCGCTTCTCCACTGTTGCACGATTAGTGCTTGCAAGCTGGTTGTCCTCGACTGCTTCGCATGTCGACCCAGGGTGCTGGAAATTCTATTCCCTTATGTACAAAATTCTTCACTTTTCGCTACCTTATGCGGCAGACATTGTTAAATTGGGAACCGTCTTCGGGATTCACACCTTTCGGAATCTACCGTGTAACAGGTTCTCCGTACTTATAAAGACATTTGATAACGGCCAGATCGGGTTTTCCCGAGTAAGAGAGGATTTTCATCTCTCTGGCGTTCCCTCCGAGTTATAATATAGGGTTTGTGGAGGGCGGGATGGATACTGTAGGTATCCAGTACACACTGGTGTTCCCTAACTAGCGTACTTCTCACGCTATCACTCAACTCTTAACCCAAAGTACCAAAATCCTAACTCGGTACTTCCTAAGCTCGGTATTTCAGTCATCAGAGCGATACTTCGCTCTGATACCACTTTTTGTAACACCCCAACCACAAATAACACACTTAACAATACTTAGCAGCGGAAATCATAACTCACAACATCACTTAACTCCTTGGTGTTACACGCCGTTAGCCACCCACGTGGCTAACAAGGCTAACATACATACATCGTACCTGTCTGATGGACTAAATTTCCGAGCAACTACACATAAATCCCGTTCCATATCCAACAATCATTATACACTTACATTACAACTGTACCGAGTATTTACAACTAATGCCGATAACAATTTCGGTCTTACTACACCTACAATACATTCTCAATCTGAATGACCACCCATGTACAACAACTACCCGTCCTACTCTCGAACGGCTTGCAGCTCCTTCGTACCTGTAGAGTAATGGGGGCCCCCAAAGGGGGTCAGCACCTTTGCTGGTATGGTAATCCCGCAGCCCGCATGCTACCGGGCCACGCACAACTATTTGTCGTCTTAGCATGCGGTTGATTATATTTAAGTCATACATGAACATTATAACACACAACATACAACATTCCCAAATATTGGGTTCAATAACAGACATTGCATTTATGCTTAACAGATCAATCGTTGAGTACTTCAACCCTAGAGTAATTCTCCTCTAATGGAGCTATTTCCTTATAGACGACTCTTACCCGCTATCGGGTTATCCTTAACGTCTCTTGTTATAACTGGGATTCATATCCATGATCCACACATTTCACTTTTAAACATCATATACATCACATCGTAATTAACATTATAGTACCGTCCTCAACAACACATAACATAACATAACGGGTACGGATCTCTTTAGGAACCGTCCCAAACATAGTTAGTTAACTTGGAGCCTAGAGAATGAATACACCCTCATGATCAGCTCTTTACATTCCTCACTACCGTCCTGTTAGTCGGACGAGTAACTTAACATAGAGAAGGATCGGATTTGGTGATCCGAACTCAACATACATAATCCCCAAAAGACGTGAGTCAAGAGCCTTGGTTAAGCTCAGGGGTGATTGAAGACCAATGAAGGAAAACAACCAACAGAATGAAAGTTGAAGAAACTGTATACAACAACTCTCAAACACACCGCGCGACCGGAACGACCGGATTCCTCACTCCCCCCATAATATATATACACACAGATAAAGACTCCGCTGTGGAGCCTATCACATCGATACACTAAGTAGTATCACAACTAAGTTAAACACATGACAACATATCCGTACATTTACAACAACAACATTCACAACATAACACAATTAACTCACACATAGCCGTGGTTAGAACGTTCCCGTGGGTTGGGACGTTTATTCCGAATACCGATCTCTTATGTGACCCTAGAGTCGATTAGCGATAGTTTAACACATAGTTAAGGTTAAACGGTATCGGAACTAAGTACGCCACATATATGAATTACTATAAACTCATTACATGTATTATCTTACAAGGTGGCAACACACAGAAAAACACGTTGGCATACAAGCCGGTGTAATCCGGTAGGACACAGGTTGCAAGAAAACTATACCTGTCACCGAAGGTTCACTCTAACGTCCCATCACATGTTCCTTGAAAATCTTTGAACCACTGGTAACATTATAACTATCTTCATTAATATCGGGGTAATATAATTATTTAACGTCTAATGCGCCCTTGATTAACCCCGTTCGATAGTTTTATAACTTTACATTTGTAACTTGTTTATTTTCACATTTTTATTACAACTCTTCAACACTTAATTACCATTATAACTTACTTAACATATTCTTAACAACCTTATAACATCATTACCTATTAACCACCATCACTAGACATCATCTTATAACTTCAAACAATGTTTTTCAAGTGGTCCGGGACTTGGTTCTCATCTAAGGTCCCGGACCCATCCATGGCAAACTCTCGGGTGGTTTTCAGGTAGTGGTCCGGGACTTCATATGGGACTTAAGTCCCGGACCAACACAGGTTAAAACTCTCGGCCATTTAAATAGGGGTGGTCCGGGACTTAATACTCACCCTAGGTCCCGGACCAAAATGCTGGGCAACTCTCGGCCTGAATTACCTGGGTGGTCCGGAACCTTGTCCATGGACTAGGTCCCGGACCCTGCTACAGATTTTACAGATTTGGAGCTTTCTAAATCTGTTTCAACTCCATTCTTTCACCCTTGATCTTCCAATCTTTCCCCCTTGTGATCTACATGTTTAAGCACTTAATTATCCACCTAAACCACCTTAAATTGATTATCGAGTCCACTCACTAACTCAAGCTTAATTCACTCAAAATCCAATTACATTTCATAACTTGGTTCCCTTGTTCCTTACCTCCTTGTAACAGACTTTGGTACCCACTTCTTACCATTCAAACCTCACTCACTAATGTCATTCCCCACACTCAAATGGCATTATTTCCTCTGCTAACACACTCTTCATCTTGGCTTGGTCTTCAACCATTAACCATTCACTTAACACCCCTTAAACACACCTAGCTTCTTCCTTTAGTAAAACACTCAAGGCCATACTTTCCTAAACAAATTTTGACAACACTTGGCTACTTCCAAAGCATTTCCCAACACTCATCTCTTCACATATTTCATCCTAAAACTAGCCAAACCCACAAGGGTTCTACCAGCACATAACAAAATCCTCAAATTCCACAACAACAACAACACAATCACCAAAAATCTCCATAATCTCAATAACCACATTATCCATCACTTTGGGGTTCATTTCTTTGTTCATCCCTCCCAAACACTTAAACAATTTATAACAAGGTTTAAGGTAGTCTTCTTACCTTAATCTCACAAGTATCCTCAGTTCAACTCTTGCTTCTCATCTTCTCCAAAATCGGTTAAGAGGGTATGGAGTTTCCAAACTCCATCCCAACATCCAAGAACACAAAACATACACACAATTAATTACCTAAACCCTTAGAAAACTCAATTCAATCAAGGGCTTAGAATACAAAGTTAGGGTTTTACCTTTGGAATGTTCAAGAGGGTTTTCACCCCGTGAATCAAAGGGGGAAACTCCACCACCATTGGAGAGTTGAATTGGAGCTCAAAACCAAGAAAAACAAGGCATTACAAGAGGGTAAAAATCGGTCACCAAAGGAGAAGGAAGAAAAATGAGTTTTTCTTGAAGATTTTTACCTTAGGAGAGAGAGGAGACTCCAAGCTACCCATTTATACTATTTTCTCTTCAAATGGGGAAAACCCATAAAAATGAAACTCATCCTTTTCGAGTTTTGGAAAGAGAGAAGTGTGGAGCTTGATGAGGGGAACACAAATATGTGTTTTGTTTTTGATTTGGAGCATTTATGTGGCTTGAGCATGGGAGAGAAGTTGGAGAAGCCATGGAAGCTTGGGGAGGAGCTTCAAATCGGCAGCAACCAGGAGGAGGAAAGAGAGAACGGTGGGAAAGAAAGAAAAAGAGGAAAGAGAAGAGGAAGGGAGAAATGAGGGAGGAGAGAGAGGGAAGTTACTTTTGTAACTTTTCCCCTTTTTGCTTTTCTTCCTCTTTTATTTAATTAGCTAGCTAGTAATAGAGAGGGCTGCTCTCCTTATTAAAACCGGCCCCACTTAAATGTTACAAGCTGGAGCGTTTTTCGTCTTTTACAGAAAACGCTCGTTATTTTACCCGGTTTTAGCACTATTCATTAACCGGGGCCCTTTTCCCGTTTTCAGTTTTCTCATTTCTTTATTTTTAATGGTTATTATACTCCCATAACTGTTTATTTATAGTTATTAAATGAACTATAATTTTTACGGGTTCGTTTGACCACTCAAAGTCACGTTTTCGGGTTTTCTCGAAAAAACGTGCGCCAAAGCTTTATTACCGTTTTAATTCGTTTTATGGATCCGTTTTCTCCCGGAATTTTTCCTACATGTTCTTAATGTGTAATTAGGGTATAAAAAATATATTTATAACCCTAGTGAAGGTTATATACCTCCTAAAATAATTAAATACGCGTTTTCACGTTTTGTGACTTTTACGCATTTTCTTTCTCTTTTTGGTTTTTATTTCTTCACCAATGATCTTAAGGACTTAATTAGCCTTAGAAAATTATAATTACATAATTAATTAACACATTAGGTTTGGGGTATTTCAGCAGCAGAAGCTAGTGGGCCCTAGCTAAGAATTTAATACACCTATTAAGCATGAAAGAATGGCTATCAATGCCCTGAAGCCTAATAGGCTAGAACCGCACTAACTATGAGTTAAACAAACTCGTAAAGGAATTCATGGTCTAAGGACTGAACCATTGGTATGGTTAAGACCCTTGGACCAAAGTACATTATATAATGAACCGTAATGAAGCTAAAATGCTTCAAAATGCCGAACCTAGTAAACCAATGTTCAATATTAACGTATGGGAGATTACGTGGGCGTAATCCCTTTTAAGGGGGGTAGAGCGAAAACCGCATAATGCGAGTTTCATGAATAAAACACTTGAACTACAATGTGCACAACACAATGAGGAGTGATTTAATGATTGGTACTTATGTTAAATAAACATAAGTATTCATTCATATGGTAATTGTGGTAACTAGGCACTAGAGATGCAAATACCGTAGGGCGAATATTCCCATCTTGTAACCCCAGTGTAAGAGTATTAGTAAAGAAGAGTAATGGGTAGTGGACGGAGTTCCACAAGTATTATATTCCATAAAGAAGTAGTACGAAATAACTGAGAGTAGTGGAAGAATGAATCCTAGGAGTAGTGTATTTGTAAGTAAGTCGTTGGAAGTAAATTGAGGACAACCGAATTTCATAAGTACTGTATTCCTTAGTCAGAATATTTAAGATAATGGAGAGTAATGGATGAAAGTAGCGAAAGTCGATGAAATGAGCACTTAGGTATTGAATCTTAGAGTAAAGTATTTGGGAAGTAGAGTGAGGATGATGGATGGACTAAATTCCATCCCTTGGAGATGTATGAATTTGTAATCATGACTAGAAGATTAAAAAGATAGAAAATGGACATAATCAAATTATTTGGTTGTTTGAAACTGATGTGGGAAGTCGAACTTGATCCTGATCAGATCAAGGGAAACCGAACACAAATTGGGGTGGAAAGATAATTCAACACTGATGCTGATCACATCAGGGTCGGATGATTCTTGAAGCTCCCCTCAAGTGGTCACAAGAATCACACATAAGATAGAAGTAGTGAACACAAATTTGAATTTGGAGTTGTGTGTTTTAGAAAATTTCTAATTAGTAGTAGTGAAAGAATTTCCCTTAGATTGGAGAGTGAGTATTGTTGGAAGCTTATACCGGAGAGTGACAGTAGGTATCATGTTGTATTATTCCAAGGGCAGCGGGACATAGAGGAGTCCTGTGTCTAGATGACCTGAGTGCCGGCGGGATTGTAATGAGGATTGCATTGCTTTGGGGATAGCTTTGCACTGTATGTATGTATGTATGAATTTTGTATCGAGGAATCGGATAGTTAGTAGTAATGCGGATTGAAGAAATTGTTGTATATTGGTATGGTAAGTAGGAACCTTGAGGAATGGATTTGAGAATTGCAAGGAGGAAGAATGTTTGACTTTGGCATTAGACAAGGAAGAATGAGTAAGTATAGTAATCTCATAACCTCGAACAACTTTGAGGATAAAGTTCTTAAGGGGGGTAGATTGAAATACCCCGAACTTAAATATAGGGATTTAAATTAATCTAATACGCATTTAAGGGCCTAATGACGCCTAAGAAACATTGGTAAGGAAAAATAAATCCAAAAGAAATAAAGAAACGCTTAAAAAGCGAAAAACGCTAAATAAGCATTAAATAACCATAGGAGGTATGAGACCTCGGTTAGCGTATTATATGGGTTCTAAAGGCTTAATAATACCTAAATAATGTAGGGGGACAACCCCCAAAGAAAACGGATCCAAATAATGCATTAAAACTCTAATAGAGCTTTAGCGCACGTTTTTCGAGAAAACCTGAAAACGTAACTTTAAGTGGTCAAACGGGCCAGTAAAAATTATAAATCATTAAATAACAATTATTAAGAAATTATGGAAGATTAATAGTCAATAAAAATAATTAAACGAGAAAATTCTGGTAAACGGGCCCGGTTAGTGAATAGTACCTAAACCGGGTAAAATAACGAGCGTTTTCTGTAAAAGATGAAAAACGCTCCAACTAGTAACAATGTAAGGGGGCCGGTTTTTAATAGGTTAATAAGTCCCTCACACACACATGTAACTAGCTAATTAAATAAGGGAGCCAAAAAGTAAAAAGTGGAAAAGGGATAAAGTAACTTACCTCCCTCTCTCTCCTCCCATTTCCCTTCTTCTTCCTTTTTCCCTTCTCCACCGAGTTCTTCCTCCCTCTCTCTGTGCTGGGCGACAATGGAGCTCCCTCCATGGCTCCTCCACCCTTCTCTTCATGCCCAAGCTTTGTTTAAGCTCCAAACTCAAAAATAATCACATATTTGTGTTCCCCTCACTCTCCTCTACACTTCCCTCTTTTCAAAATTCAAAAATGAGGAAGTTCATCTCCATGGGTTTTCCCCATTCAAAGAGAAAATAGCACCAATGGGTAGCTTGGAGTCTCCTCTCTCCATTAAGGTAAAACTCTACATGAAAAACTCATGTTCTTTCTATTTTCCTTCATAATCCTATTTTGCCCCATTTGTAATGCCCTATTTTTCTCTCTCTTTGAGCATAATATCAACCTTGCAATGGTGGTGGAATCACCTTCTTGAACCAAGGGCTAAAACCCCTCCTAAAACACGCCAAAGGTAAACCCTAGAATTTGTATTTTAAACACTTCAATGAATTAGTGTTAATTTAAGGGGTAGTAGTTTAATTACACTTGTTTATGTGTGTTTTGGGTGATGGGAATGGAGTTTGGCAACTCCATTCCCCATATGGCCGATTTGGGCAAGAAAGAGAGAAGAAGAGAATTGGGAAAGGAATGAAGAAATATAAGCTCAAGGTAAGAGCTCCTACCTAATGTTAAATTTTATTGCATTAGAGTAATGGGAATGGGTAAACTACTTAAAGAACCCAAAACCTTGTATTAGTATTGAGGATTATGAAGTTTGAGTATTTGTGGGCAAGTTTGTGGATTGTAGGCCTTAGAGCCAAATAAATTGTGTATAAGTATTGGTATTGTTGTTTGAGGAAGTATGGATGAATTGGTATTACCTTGTGTGGTGGTAGGACCCTTGCAAGGGTGTGGCTAGTTTAGGAATGAACTTGGAGAGAAAGCATGTATGTGGAGAAGTTAGAAGTGTAGGCGAGCCATGGCAAAATTTTGGTAGAAAATGTACATTTAAGGATGACTTGGTGAATGGGAGAACCAAGGTATGTATTGGGGATAGTAGAGATGTTTAATGACCAAGGAATGGTAGTTGTAGTATGAGGATAAAGTATGTAAAAATCTGTAGCATGAACTGTGAAAAGGCATTGGGGGAAACTAGGAAGGACTAGGTGCATTTGGAGAGCTTAAAGTGTGTAGTAAACCACTTTGTAACAGATTTGGAGAGAGGGCTAGATAATGGGGAGGATTTGAGTGGAAGATGATGTAATGAGGATGCTAGTAATGGTATTGGTAGTAGGAGTATTGAATGGTAGAAGTTGGAACAAAAATCTGTAGCATTGGAGAAATGAAAAACTGTTGTAAGTGTTGAAAGGAAGTGAGGAAATTATGTAAGTTGGTTGATGGATTTAGTAATGGAATTGGTGGGTGAATTGAGGTACTTTAGGAAGCCTAAATGGCACTAAAACATGTGGGATTACATGTAGGACGATTGGGGAAGAAATGGGTAAGAAAGGAAATGAAAAACAAGGTCTGTAGGCATATTCTGCTACCGACCGACCCAGAGGCTGGATCGGTCGGTGGGTCGGTCGGGGCTTAAACAACGAAAAATAAACATTCTGGAACGGACCGACCCAGGAGCCGTGAGTCGGTCGTGGGTCGGTTGGAGCTGAAAAATTACTGGGACGAAGTTTCTGACTTCGACCGACCTAGGAGGTTGGGTCGGTCGTGGGTCGGTCCCAATGAAATCTCAGGTCCGAAAACTTTCGGTAATGGACCGACCCAGAAGTGTATGGGTCGGTCGGAACAGTTCTGGGTCGGTCGGGACAATTTCAGAGGACGGAAAACTTACTGGAATGGACCGTCCCAGGGGTTGGGTCGGTCGGTGGGTCGGTCGGCCCTAACTTACAAAAAAAAATAATGTAATAATCATATGTGTGTATATATGTATAGATATGTACATATGTATGGGACCTTAGTAATACACCATTAACGTAACACTAATGGTAAGGAAATAAGTATGTCAATGGGAAACAAGTAAGAGGATTAATTAAGAAAGTTGAAAGTATAAGAACGTTAAGTTAAACCAAGTAATGGGATAACGAGGTAAGTACGGGAGTAGTAGCTATGAATGTATTGTAGTGCTTAGTATTAATTGAACCACTTGGCATGTAGTCATTGGTTCGAGACTAGGATTCGAGGAACAAGTAAGGACTAAGGAGCAAGGGAACACCCGATAAGTAAATCAACGGTGAAAGGTATGATTTCTTCATGCCCTGTATCCTAATCTGGTTACCCCGATTTGTGTGCTTATTTGATCACCTAATAAGATAAAGGCATGAATCGGACTATATTGCACTTACTTGTGCTTGGTTACATTGTTTTTGATATTTGTCTTGAACAATAGTTTGTATAATTCATGAAATATATGAATGATGATGAAGTGTATTTGAATCTCGTGGTGTACTTGTATATTGTATTGTATTTTGTATGGATGTGTATGAGCAATGTAATTGTGTACGTGGCTTGAATGAATGACTTCTACTAATTCCTAACTACCTAACTCCTAACGTAAGTATTGGATAAATTGGAATGAGTAGAAGTCCGATATAGTTTCGGCCACGCGTGAGGATGAGGAGACACAAGAGGTTGGATCCGATTCCTGGTTCTTAAGCTGGTCCACGGCCCAAACCCCTTAAATGGTTAGCATCCTGGATTGGTGAACCAAGTAAATCCCGGTGGTGGGACAGAGTAGTCCCCGGGCCGGAGGTCCCGACGACTTGACTTGAGTAAGTAAGTAAGTAAAGTATGAGTACGTATGCGTAAGTATTGGGTAACGAGTAAAAGAGTAATCTCCACCCGATTAACCCGGGTGGACCAATGGAGCTAACAAGTATATAGTATTGTGTATGTATTGCGTAAGTACTGTGTATGTATTGAATATGTATCGCGTATGTGTATCCCGGAAGAAGGTAAGTGAGAATTTGGTTGACTTGTATTGTCTTCCTTTCATGTATTGTACAGTGTGTATGCGTGTATGCCTTGTAAAGTATTGTAGTATTATGTACGAAAGCATGTATGCATGTATGTATAAATAAAATGAATTGCATGTATTCGACCAAGTGGTCGGCGTACCCTCACTAGTACGCAGGGTATGCGGTTATCATATGCAGCGAAAGCTGAGCCCCTAGGGGCAACGTTTTTAGTGTGCAGGTACCTGAAGCGGACATGTTCACGGTAAGAGATCAACAGCTACGTTGACAGGTAGGAAGGAAATGTAGAAAGTAGAAATTTGTATAAGGCTTGTAGCCTTGAGGTAGAAGTGTACCAAGGGGTACACCATAAGGCTGGAAGTATGTAGTTGTGAGGAATGGGTACATGTAGGCGCTTAGGGAGTATGTATGAATTTGGAAGAAGTATTGTATTTGATTTGGAACCTAGTAACTCGGTATGTGTATTATATTGTATTGAACTTATGGAGTATTGTTTTGAGTGGAAGTTGTAGTACTTGGTTGTAATTGTAATAAGGATGGTATTTGTGTAGCACTCGGGTATTCCGGTCCATCAGACCGATGTTGTATGTAGTAGTAGTAGCTTTGTTAGTCACGTGGGTGACTAACGGCATTGTATCACCCACCGTACGTATGTATGCATCCGCTGCGTGAATCTGGAAGCACGAGGAGATTGGACGGTAATGACAGTATTAGCGGTAGGGGTGTTACATAGATAATCTCATGAGGGCACTCATGAAATTACAAAGAGACTATAGTGAAATTCTCACCGTTCATGAAAAGTTGAAGTATGAAAAACAACCTGAAATCGATGAATTTATTGTTGCTCTTAACACTAAAGAAAAGGAACTAGCTACCATCAAAGAAAAATATTCTAAGATAGATGTTGTTTCTAAGACACCCATGAGGAGAAGCAAACCACAGGTCGGATGCCGGTCAGAGACCAGTCGTAGAGATGTCTGCAGCTTATGCAGACAACCCGGTCATCATGAGTCCAATTGCCATAAAACAAGTTTTATGAGGCATTGGCAACTCAAGAAACTAGGACTAAAATGGGTAGTAAAAAATGATCTTAGAGTATTAAATGGTGGAAATGGAACAACCTTTCTGTGGACCCTAACCCCACACCACTAACGTGTTAAATGCAGAATCGAGTGAGAATGGACCCCTGCTGGTACATCGACAATGGGTGCTCTAAACACATGACAGGAGACAAGAATAAGTTCTTCTCACTCGAACCATGAATCCAAGGAACCGTTTCCTCTGGCGACAACAAGAAAAGAAAAATCATCGGTGTAGGTAAAGTTGGTATTACATCTGACTATGTCATAGATAATGTAAATATAGTTCATGGTTTAAAATTCAACTTGCTTAGTGTTTCTCAAATTTGTGACAAATGGAATTCAGTTCACTTCTATCCTACACATTGTAGCATAGTAAGTCAAAACAATGGCAAAGAGTTATTAAAGGGGAAAAGGTGGAAAAATGTTTATGTAACAAGCTTAGAGGATATTGACAGTCCAAATCTTCCATGTTTGACTGCTTCAATAGATGACTCTACTTTATGGCACAAAAGACTAGGGCATGTTAGCACTTTTTTACTAAGAAAACTTGTCAAGAAACAGTTGGTTAGAGGTCTTCCTGAGATTAGTGAATCTGAGACCAATCTTTGTGATGCTTGTGTTAGAAGCAAACAGACCAAGACTTATTTTAGATCAAAGAACTCAGTTAGTACATCCAAACCACTTGAAATACTTCACATGGACTTATGTGGACCTATGAGAGTCAAAAGTTTTGGAGGAAATTGGTATGTGTTTGTAATTGTTGATGATTACTCACGGTTTGTTTGGACACTCTTTATTGCTTTCAAAGATGAAGTCTTTGAGAAATTTCAAGCCTTTGCAGGAAAAGTCCAAGTACAACTCAATCTCAAGATCAAGACTCTTCGGTCAGATCATGGGTCAGAATTTGAGAATCAACAATTCATGGATATGTGTAAACAACATGGGATTAATCACACATATTCAGCACCAAGAACACCCCAATAGAATGGAGTAGTTGAGCGAAAGAACAGAACACTACAAGAGGTAGCCAGGGCCATGCTATTGGGGAGCAATCTTCCTCAAGTCTTCTGGGCAGAAGCGGTGGCGACTGCATGCTACATCACAAATAGAACGCTCATACGACCAATCCTCAACAAAACTCCCTATGAGTTAATCAAGGGAAGAAGGCCAAACATAAGTCACTTCAGGACATTTGGTTGCAAATGTTATGTCCACAACAATGAAAAGAGTCCCCTTTGAAAGTTTGATGCCAGAAGTGATGTGGCCATCTTCCTTGGATACTCTGAAAGAAGCCGGGCATACAAAGTATACAACAAAAGGACACTGAAGGTGGAGGAAAGTGTGCACGTAGTCTTTGATGAAGCTGACGTACACAAAGTCAAGGAATCTGATGAAGATAAAGAACTTGGATTCAATCTAGCTGATCAAGAACACATAGATAATCCCAAAGATGAATCACCGACTGAAGAAAACTTGCCCGACAGGTCAACAACAGGTCGACGAAGGAAACAATGATGTCGAGGATCCTCTCTCTCCATCAACAATTCATCAATCTCGTGCTCTGTACAAGAATCATCCATTGGAGAATATCATATCAGACATATCCAAAGGAACTCAGACAAGAGCACAAACTCGAGATCTTCTATCCTTCTCAACGACAGTCTCACCCATCGAGCCCAAGAACGTCAAAGAAGCTCTTCGAGACTCGGACTGGATCAATGGAATGCAAGAAGAACTAAACCAGTTTTAAAGATGCAAAGTCTGGCATCTAGTGCCTCATCCTACTCATCAAGGAGTACTTGGCACAAAATGGGTCTTTAGAAACAAGCTGAATGAAATGGGAGAAGTTGTCAGGAACAAAGCTCGTTTGGTAGCTCAAGGATATCGTCAACAAGAAGGAATAGACTTCCAAGAAACCTTCGCTCGAGTAGCAAGGATGAAATATATTGAAATACCCCAAATCTAAATAATATTATTTAATCATTATTTATTGGAATATAATCCAAATATAAATCATTTCACGTACGCATGCAAACCCATGCATGAAAACGTTACGTAAAAACAGTCGATTCACCATAAACGCTAAAACGCCTTAGAAGCATATGGTCAAACATGACCTTGTATGACCCTCTAATATTCAAACTAAATGGTTATACAATTATTATATGAATATACAAATATATTCCCTAAGCTATATTCAGTCAAATACACAAAATGCACGGGAGTGCTCACACCCGCTCCTTAAAGCACGAAAAGTCCGGAGGAGTGCCGAGGTGGCACGAACTCCTATAAAATTAATTCCTAGAGTTCCTAACATCATTATTTATCATTCTAAATAGAACCCACGAATTGGTTTCTCAAAATTCAGCAAAAACCAAAGGAGGATTTCTTAGCGCTCCTTTTTGGCCCGGGAGTGTCCCGATGGCCCGTAAATTATGTCACGGGTTGATATAACCCCATATAACTCAATGTAACATCTTAGTATATGTTTATTTACTATAATAAGTGTTTACAAACACTTGGAACTCATAAGAACAATTGGTTTCCCAAAATTTCCTTAGAGCACAAAAACACACCTTCGGGTGTCACGTAAATGCGTTTTACACAATTACCTTGTAGTTTTTGACATGCCACGAATTGGTAATCTTAAAAAGGGTTAAAATGACCTTCTAAATCAGTTGGTGTGACTAGTCAACAAGGTGCTCTATAGGGGCCGATTTTAAGGGCAAAAACTAGTATAAAATTTGCTTTAAAAATTTATAAAAGGCTTAAAACATGATGACTCATCATCCCATGTGTTACATTACTTAATGCCAAAGTATGTAGGTCTCATTTGACCAGAGAGCTGTCGAAATTAGGTCATGGAACAAGGCCATGTGAGCTAGATACAAAACAAATGCTAAAAGCAAAAAGTAGATTCCTTTTTCTTTTTGCCTTTTGATTTCTTAAGCAAGTAACCTTCCTTGCTTCTTCCTTGGCTCTTCTTGGCCAGTTTTTGAGCTCCATTCAGACCTCCATTTCGTGACTCCACATGAAGAAGAAGACAAGCCAAGTAGCATTGAAAAATCAAAGGAATATACTCACCTTTTCTTGCCTTGTCTTCTAGCCAAAATAATTGTCTTTCCAACTCTTGCTTAGTCACACCACATGGCCGGTTTTCATGCTGGAAAGGAGGCATTTATTGAGCCAATAATCAAGGTAATAAACTAAGGAAAAAGTATAGTCATTTGACATTAAAAATTGACAAAACAAAAATCAAATTTTAAGAGCATTTTCTACCTTATACGTGAGCTAGGTCTCATTTCCTCTCTTGCACTCCACACCTACGAATTTGGTAAGCTCTCTCCTCTCTCTTCTAGCTTCATCTTCTTCCTTTGAAGCTCTTAAGTCCATTAATGGAGATTTAACTTCTATCTTCATCCTTAAGGTAATTTCCTAGCATTTCTTGTCAAGCCTTGAAGCAAAACTCTTCCTAGCTTAACAACAAGTGTTCGACATCAATTAGTTCTCCAAGGAGGTTGTCCAAACCAACATTAAACCAAGGAGCATCTCAAGGTTATCTTAAGGTAGTCTTAATGCTTGTAAATCCTTAAAGCACTTTTATGTGTAACCAAGTTCTTTTTTCTAAGACTCTTTTCTTCTTCATTTTCATGAAGGAAAGTTTGTTCTTCATCTACCTTTGGTGAGACGAAAATATAAGGAGAAAAAGCTTAAGGTAAATTCTTGTAAAACTACTTACAAATCTACTTAAGATCTTTATTCAAGATCTAACTCCTAAAACTCCTTCACCACTTGCATATAACCGAAGTGGAGCATCAATATTACCTTGGAGAAAGCTTGGAGATTCAAGAAGAGTTCAAGCACTTAACCACCTTTGTTAAGAAGTAAGTTTACTAAGTAAACCTTTATGTTATAAGCTTTGTTAAGCTTCTAAAAATTATACAAAAATTATGTACATCTCCTAGGTTATATAAAACCGAAACTATATGGTATTATATGCCAAAAATATAATCTATAACTATATAGAAAATATTTACCTTAAGACACATTTTTGTGTCACAAAGTTTACCTATGTTACAAATTAATTCATGCCGAATATCCAAGGGCAAAAGTTCTTCATTTTGAGCTTAGAATTTATATAAGACATTACAATAATTTATACATGAGTTATATAACTCCTATGAATTTATTCATAATTATTTAGACATATAAATCCACTTTTATATATATGGTCACCAAATATTTATGGCCGAATACTCTAATTGAAAAATAGGTTTTAATGACCTACTTAGGTATATAAACTTATATCATAAAGTTTGGTGAGTTAAAATATTCTATTAGTGTTTAAATGGCTAATTAATTAAGTTATGTGGATTAAATGTAATTTTTACAAAGTTTAGTGTGCTTATTATAAAAACCGTGAGCTAAGGGGCTGCTTGGTGTAATTATAATATAATATAAGGTTAGGAACTAAGTTTAAGAATTTTAGATAATTTAAACAAGCTTTAAAATAACTTTTTATAAAGTTTTGGGCTATTATGTAATTTATAAAAGTTGTTATGAAAGTTTAGAATATAAATGGGGCGAATTCATAATTAAGGAAATTATTAGGTGCGCTTTTGAATTTTAGAAGAATTAAATACTTAAACTATAGTTTATAAGTTATTAAATATCTATTATTAAGTTTTGGGGTGAAAATGTAATTAATGGAAAGTTCAATGACAAAGCCGAATTGTTTTGGGGTTAGTTTGGTAATTTAAGAATTTAAATATATATAATCGGCATTTATGGAGAATTAAAATTAAAACTATAGTTTACATGTCATTATGTAAAAGTTATAAGATTTGGTGGTTAGATTGTAATTATAAGGAATAAATATATGTTGGCCGAAAATTTAAGGGGCTAAGTTGTAATTTTTGAGAGTTATAATATTTAAAAGCTATATACCAAAATATTAGGGGTGGCTTTGTAATTTAGCTAAATAAGAAATTAAAACTCTATAATATAATGAGATTAGAATTTAATATAAGGTTTATGATTTTATGTGGTTGTTTTGTAAATAACCGAAGTACAAGGGTAAGAATTTAGATTAAAATAAATATAGGTCCTACATGGATTTTTGAGGAATTAGAAAGAAAGAATTTTGATTAAAGGAGTTATGAAGTTTAAACTATGACTTATATAGTTATAAGGAATTTAAGGGTAACCAATGATTATTACTTTTGGTTAAAGGAGGAATAATGAAAACTATAAGATTTTTATGTCATTGTAAGACATTTAAATATTGTTAAGAAAATTATAAGTTGTTATGTCAACTAGACAATTAAAATAAACAACAAATATAGTACATGAATAAATAACACATTTATGTACATTAAATGGTTTATAAATAAATCAAAAGGAATAACAAATAAGTTATACATAAAACCATGAGGTAATAAAAGAAATAAACCTCACATGAAATAACAAATACAAGATTTGTTAAAAGATTCAATAGATCATTATATAAGGGTAACATAAAATTAACCCTCTCAGTTAATCCTATTCTAGGACTTTGTTGACCAGACGTTGACCGGGAACTAAACAGTACAGTCTACGGTGAACGGTATGGGATTCTTGCAACCTGTTTTCTAAACGGATTACACCGGCTTGTGTGATATCTGTTGTTTGAAATAACGACCAAGATAATTAATGTAAACTGTTGTTACTCTTGCACACTGTGGTATTATTTTATGTGCGTGATTGTTGCTGACTACATCGTGTATGTCCCCACGCTACAACACACTATACCAGTGGATTAAATACCTGCGTTTCAGTTACCGAGGACTTGTACTCAAGTCTCTCACTAACTTCAGTTTTAACAAACGTCATTATAAAGTGATAATTGACAATACACATTGTGTTTTGTTTAACGTCTTTATATGACACTTAACAATTATATACTACGAGAACGAGGAGCCCAGTTCGATCTGGCCATGCATGCTACGGGAGTTGTACCTGTCTCAGGTCGTCTCCTACTACGTCGCGACGGAAACATTCAGTTGGGAGGAAGACTTTATTCCTTCCGGGATTCAAATGCCCTTCAGTCGAGGAAGACTTTATTCCTCTAGTGGGTTCTTATTTCCCAACGCCATTCAGTTCAGGGTTTGACTACGTCATCTCCTGGGGTTTTTATACCAACCTTTCTTTATAACGAGGTCACTATACCTCACTATTCAGATATTCAGTTATAACGGTCAGTCCCATTGTGTGGACCGACTATCAGTAAGAGTTTCAGTTCAGCTAACTCGACCTTCTGTGTTGTTCTATGTGACATTATTGTCCTTGTATGGATACTTGTTATTATCAGACTATGCTTGTTTACAGCTTTATAAAAATGAACTGCATGTATTCGACAAAGTATTGGTGTGGCCGGTAGACGATGGGCTGCACGTTTTCCATACCAGCATTGTTTGCTGAGCCCCTTTGGGGGCACCCCCATTTTTTCAGGTACCTGAAGTTTAAGAAGATCACCACACTGAGTGTAGGTGGGGTAGACCAAGCTTTGGGAGTCTACTATTAGTTAATTATTTTATTTCAGTATTATACTTTTGAGTTTGATTCCTAGAATCTCGGGTTGTATCTGTATTCCAGACCGTGACATTTGAGGATTGTATTTGGACTTAGCCTTGTTGGTCACAAGGGTGGCCAACGGCAATGTAATACCGCCCGGTTGTTGTATTTATTTCCGCTGCAGTTGTATTTTATTTGGGAGTGATCGCCGTTCAGTTTATTGGATTTCGGGTTGGGGTATTACATATATCAGATTACTAATTGCATTTGCTGCACACAAAGGAATCAAACTCTTCCAACTTGACATCAAGAGTGCCTTCCTAAATGGGTACGTCAAAGAGGAAGTGTATGTTGAGCAACTGATAAGTGCGAAATATATCTACTTTTAGGAATATAATTCTTTCTATTTTTATAACAATTCATGTCATATTTCTCACTTATCATATGTTTTTCCTTAGATATGTGTTTTGATGTGAACTGATATATTTAATGTATCAAATATAGGAAAATACAACATATGGTGGTATATATATATATTTATATATATAAATACACATATATACACCCATATACTTTGTTCAGATGAATGTCCAGGGCTACACGTAAGCATTATACATGCCCTCACGATTTCAATTATTATATACTAACTATTATGTTATCAATCATGTCCAGCACACTCACGTGGGCTTTGAACTCATGGGCATTAAATATGCAAACATTTGATTAAGTAATGGTTGACGGCCCATGTTAATAAGTATGAGATTGATTCGGAAGGAAAGAGAGGGGCTCCATCTGATTGACAGGACGGAAGACAAGATAAAAATAAACATATTTTTATCTTTACCGTAAAGATAAAGATCCCAACTAGTATAAATGTAACTCCTGGACCGGTACATCAATCATGCTCCCACGAGAGGGGCCTTCCGCCTCCGATTACATTGCCACCACCATCAGCCATCACCCTCATATTCACCATCATCCATCATCACCACCTCCACCATGTTCATCCGAATACCAACGCCACATGCCCCATCAGAGAGGCAGAGGCCTGCGCCTCTGAATTCTCTTTCCATATCACCACGCGACCACCATCATCACCAGTACACCATCTTCCACGTAACAATTCCACCATTGTCAATACACCACACTTTCTGACAGAGGATTATTGCAGAGACATGTGACAACAGAGGGCGGAGCAGGATCTTCTAACAGAGTTTCTTCTTCCCTTTTTATCTAATCTGTCAATGTGTTCTTTCTTTGTTGTTTTTATTATTTGGGAAAATTCACAATATACCCCTGTTTTCTTTTGCAATTCACAATATACCCCTTTTTTTAAACTGTGTCACAAGATACCCCTGTTTTCTTTGCTAATTCACAAAATGCCCCTTTTTAAAAACGACATCAAATACTCTGTTAACCTCCCCTGGAAAATGACTATTTTGTCCCTGATCCATTTTTTTTTTTGAAAAATTCGCAGTTTTTTTTTTTTTTGAAAAATTCGCAGTTTTTTTGGCTACTTTTTTAAAAAATTTAAATTTTATAATATACCCCTATTTAAGTTTGTTGTTCACAAAATACCCCTATTTATGTTTTGAAGTTCACACGATACCCCTATTTTGTTTTGTAGTTCACGAAATACTCCTGTGAACAAACAATAATGTCACATACAATGGGTTTAAATGGCTACCGCTTGGTCGAACTTAGTAGCGGACCAGAACTTTTGTTTGGGGGGGGGGGGGGGGCAAAAAAATTTTTTGACACTATTGTTCTTTAAAACATTATGTTATTTTGTATTTTTCAAAAATTTATAAGAGCATTTTACAAATTTCTAAAGTTTCGGAGGGGGAGGGGGGGCCCTTCCCCCTTTGTGTCCGCCCCTGGTCATGTGTGTGCCTAGCACTCTAATGGGATATCGCTCAGATATTTGAATGCACCAAAATCCATCTCCCTAATGGCCACCGCCCCCCCCCACCCCCAAACTTTTGAAAATTTGCAAAATGCTCTTATAAATTTTTGAAAAATACAAAATAACATAATGTTTTTAAAGAACAATAGTGTCAAAATTCCCCCCCCCCCCCTAAACAAAAGTTCTAGTCCGCTACTGGTTCGATCAAGAGGTAGCCCATTTTAACCCAATGCCTATGACATTATTGTTTGTCCCAGGACTAAATCAATCTACTCTTTACTTGAAGGTATTTACCTAACTATGTAAATATCCATGCTATATTAGTTTGTCTCTGGTCATATATTATAATTGTGCTAATTGTGTATGACGGGATTCGTACTCAGCTATTGATGAGACATTCCGAGAGACAAGAAACTCAGAGAACTGGAATGCAAACAACATTTGTCCTGGGATATGAAGAGGCTGAAGACACTTGAAAAACAAGAGAAAACTAGGCGATGCTTTACCAGACCATTAGGGTGATAAGGGTATTTCGTGAACTACAAAACATAAAGAGGGGTATCTTGTGAACTTCAAAACATAAACAGGGGTATTTCGTGAACAACAAACTTAAATAGGGGTATATTATAAAATTTCAAATTTTCAAAAAAAGAGTAGCCAAAAAACTACGAATTTTTCAAAAAAAAAAAACGAGTCAGGGGCAAAATAGTCATTTTCCAGGGGAGGTTAACGGAGTATTTGATGCCGTTTTTAAAAAGGGGTATTTTGTGAATTAGCAAAGAAAACAGGGATATGTTGTGACAAAATTTCAAAAAAGGGGTATATTGTGAATTACGAAAGAAAACAGGGGTATATTGTGAATTTTCCCTTATTATTTTTAGTGTTATGTTTGAGTAGTTAGTTTAGCTCACCGGATTGGGGTAGCAAACCAGATCTTTATAGTTATTTTGTAATATTTTTCTCTGATTATAATTGCAGTAGTTTAATTCCTATTCTTCATGCGCTTTAATTCTCTAGCTAATTATTAAATCAATATTTGTAGTTTTCTAATCAACAAGCGAGAGTTGAGATAGATAACAAGACATAGGAATTAAACATGATTAACGACTAGAAGCATGATCCTGCCTATAGGTTAATTGGTCTCAAATAGAAACTATTCTTTTTGCGATTAGTTGTGTCCGGATTAGAGCATTAGTTTGCTGCTAGTTCTAGCAACTGGTCAGGATTCGTTAGACTTAGCCGTTGACGAATTAATTATAGTTTTTGAGTTTATTACAGAATTAGGGAAGAGTTTATTAATATATTAGAAAGTGAAGGTTTACAGAACGATCCGGGGTGCTTCTTTTTGTTTAGAGTTTTAATCTTTATTTATTACTTGGTTATTTTGATTGTTTTATTATTTTTACATTTGTTTACTAAGTTAGTCTTTTCATTAAATTAAGTAAAACTTGAAAAAGTGACGCTTCCTGTTTTCTTAGTTTAGTTTTTCAGTTAGTTAATAAATTGTCAATTAATTGAACGAGTTCCCTGAGATCGACAACCCCCACTCAATTCACTATTCCGCAAAACGATAGGTACACTGCCTAGATAGAGATAGTAACATATTTCTGTTAACATGTTTTTGGCGCCGTTGCCGAGGACCTCTGACACGATTAACTGACATTTTTATTTATTTGATTGAGATTTTGTTTTTGTTTTCCATTTTATTTCTTTTTATTGTCATATTATTTTTATTCTGATATTTGCTTCGTTTAGTTATACGTCGAATTTGATTTGTTTAGGATCTATTCTAATTTGTTTTGATTTTTACTTTTATTGCTTACGAATTCGATCTCGTAAGTTTCGTAGTACGTAACTTTTGTTTTGCTTTTCTTTTTTTTCAATTTATTTTTCTTTTTCTTTTCTATTTTTACTTTAGTTTTGTCGTTGGATTATTTTGGATAGATTTTGTTGACTTTTGTCTTCTTCTTACTCTATTTCGTTTTGATTCGCTTTCGTTGGATTAATTAGGATTTACTTTTATCTTTTTCTATAGACATTATTCTAGGAATTTGTTTTACGTTTTAGTTTTCTTTTCATTAGATTTTCTTGTTCTTTTATTTTGATTTCTATATCAGTTTCTATTTTTCTAAAATTATTAGTTTCTTTTAGGGCATCCACATGGTGTGGATTCCACCCTCTTGTGTCAGTAAGAAAATAAAAATGTTGCTGCAGTGGTGTGGAATCCACACCTTTTCTCTCTCCTCGTTGCTTATTTAAGCAACACTCTGAAACCAACTATCATTGGCTGGAGCTTTGTAATAATATAAAAAATAATAAGTCCTAATTGAATGCTACGGTAAAAATATGGATAGGAGGAGTGAGAATATTAAGATACTCCACCATTGTATAGATTAGGGTGTCTAGATAATAAAATATTATATTTTGATTACATGGCACCTAGTAATGTGTTAAGCAACCCATCACCATTGTGATGCCCTTAGGTTGTCCTTTTCTATTCTTGTATTTTTGATTTACGAATTTTGTTAGTTTTGGTTGGTTTAATTATTTTGGTTGATTTGATTTGATTTGATTATTTTTATTTAATTAGTATTTATTTCTCTTTTCTTTTTAGTTTTGTTTTTTTAGTTGCTTTATTTATTTATTTAGGAAATCCTCTTTCATTTATATTTTGTTCTTCTTTGCTATTCTATTTAGTTAATTTTGTTTTTGTATTTCTTTTCTATTTCTATTTCTATTTTACTTTTACTTTTTATTTTTGTTTTTGTTTTCCTAGGCAAAGATGGAAGATAACATGGATGAACTGAGGACAGTATTGACACAGTTGGAAATGACGATTACAATAATGAACATTGAGCAGAATTTGAACACCAGGTACTCAAAGTTACAACCAGTTCAGGCGACAAGATTATTACCAGCCACAACAATTGTCTTATCGACAGCCTTATTGGTGGGAAGGTGAGCAGACTAGAATGCAGATGGAGGTCGAGCAGTCATACGCTTATCAGGAGCCTCCTAAGGAGGATATGAGTAGGGGTGGTAATTTTTACCCAACCCAATAACCCGACCCATACCCAACCCGAAAATAGCGGGTTTGGGTCACGATTATTGACCCATTTAATTATTGGGTCGGGTATGGGTTACCTATTAAATTTTTGGGTTGGGTATGGGTTCAAAGTCCTAACCCGTAGTCAACCCGACCCCTTTATTTTATTTTATTTTATTAAAAATAATAATAAATAAATAATTAGATAAAAATATAAATATATACTAAGTAAGTGCTAACCTACTATTAGTATAATACAGATGTAGTATCTTTTTGATGAGAGGTTGTTTATTTGATAATACTACTTTGTTGTATTTCTTTATAAAGCAAAAACAAGAGTATTCGTTATGTGGATTGTCAAAAGACAGTGTGCTGCTCTCTCCTCCACAGCTCCCACTGTGGTCCTATCTCTTCTGTACTCTGAAGATTTTTGTCTATGTTTTGATTCTATATTCCGAAGGAGAAAATACAGTTATATTTGGCCTAGGCGCATACACATCACCTTCTTCTGTTAAGTGCTACTGAGCACGACATGTATGTGGAAAAAGAAAAAAGACGGAGGATAATGAAAACTCTAGAATATCTACCATATTGAATGTATGATTTCATTCATTTGTAACTCCGTTTGAGCAATCATATAAAAAATTTAATTCCAGGTCTTTTAAATTTTGCATAGCCTAATTATGTTGGGTTAAACGGGTCGGGTATGGGTTTAATCATTTTATATGGGTCGGGTATGGGTTGATAATTTGTAACCCGATTATTATTGAGTCGGGTATGGGTCAATACAATTTTAATCGGGTCGGGTATGGGTGAGCTTCAACCCGACCCATTAACCCGAATTGCCACCCCTAGATACGAGGAAGATAGAGAGCATGCTTGCAGAGATCCTGGAGCAAAGAAAAGCCACTAATGCTAAATTTACTGAAATTGAATCTAAGTTTGATGCTAAATTTGCTGAGCAAGAAACTATAAACCAGAGTTGGGAAAGGCAACTAAATCAGATCTCACAGCACCTAGCACAGGAGCAGACAAATTTCCTCCAAAATCAAAGTCATTCGAACCTAGTGGACCAATCTCAAGTAGAGACTTTGATGGGTGAAGACCATTCCAAGCCTATAATTTCTGAAGCTGTAGATTGCCCAGGATAACTCTCTAGGAAAGAGTGTGAGATGTCCCTTTGAGAAGGGAGAATCATCTTTGTAGCCCGCCGGAAGTACTAGTTTTTGCTATTTCATGAAAATTCTCTTGTTGCTATATAAAGAATGTTTATTAATATCTCAATAAAGTTTCTCATGTCATAAACGCACAAATAAACAGTACTAGCGCGACAAATAAGAAAGCTAACAAAATTCCCCCTAAGAAAATTCTCTGGGCTATTCTCGGAAGTAGGTCCGCTGACCCCCAACGAAAGGAAGAGGCATATCCACGAGGTCCACCAAGAACTCCCCGACAAGAAAGCCGCTAAACATGAAAAGCTCCCCCAATCTACTTCACCGAGGACGATGAAGACGGGGTCCTATACCCACACAATGATCCGCTTATCATAAGGGCCCAGGTAAATGACCGCATTATGGAAGGAATCTTGGTCGATAGCGGAGCAGGAGCAAATGTCATTTCCGCAGAGGTAGTAAAAAAACTTGAGATACCCGAAGACAAGATCAAACCCTACTCAGCAGTGCTGGGAGGTTTTGTAGGAGGAATCTCTGCTAAATCTTCGGGGAACATCGACTTCACCATTACCCTAGGGCAGGGGGATGAGAGGCGCACGGAAAAGCTGACGGCCTTCATCCTCCCTGGACTCTCCGGGTACAACATGTATCTTGGACGACCGGGGATAAACGCTTTCAGGGCCATATGCAGTACCAACCACCTAAAGATGAAATACCTGACTAGATCCGGAAAGCTCGTTACAGTAAGAGGAAGTCAGAAAGTAGCACGGGTTTGTGAGGTTCCAATCATGGAAGACCTTCCAGGAGATGGGACAGTCAAGACTGTAGGGTCCGAAAAGGAGTTCAAAGGAAGACTCCCCCTTCCTGATGAAGTAGTCGAGCGGTATGAGGCTCCCGCCGATCTCCCAAAAGAGGTACCCCTACGAACCGATCCCAACACATTCTTTAAAATTGGAAATGCATTTGACAGCGGAGAACAAACCCATCTAACAAGATTCCTGGAAAAAAGAAGAGCCACGTTTGCTTGGAGTACAGAGGAAATGCCCGAAATAGACCCAAGCGTTATCCAGCATAGCCTCCACGTGGACCCAGCGCACCCGCTGATCCGACAAAGAAAGAGGATAATCGGAGCAGAAAGGGACCGGGCCGCTCGGGAAGAAGTTCAGAGGCTGCTGCAGGCAGGTTTCATCAAAGAAGTATCATATCCCAGATGGATGGCAAATGGGGTTATGGTAAGGAAGTTCAACAGAAAATGGAGAATGTGCGTAGACTTAACCGATCTGAACAAAGCATGCCCCAAAGACTTTTACCCATTACCATCGATAGACCGGCTGGTCGTCTCCACGGTTTAGAGTTCCATCTTGGGTTTCTTGGATGCGTTCTCTGGGTATAACCAGATAAAGATGGACGAAGACGAATCATAAAAAACTTCCTTTGTCACTTCAGCGGGGACTTTCTGCTACAAGGTAATGCCATTCGGGTTAAAAAATGCTGGAGCAACCTTCCAGAGGATGATTGATAAGGTGTTCCGAGAGCAGCTCTCTCGGAACGTGAAGGCCTATGTGGACGACATAGTCGTAAGGAGCCCGTCTAAAGAGCAGCACATGAAAGACTTGGAAGAAACGTTCACCACACTTGACAAGTTTCAGATCAAGCTGAACCCCGAGAAATGCGTGTTCGGGGTAACCAAGGGGAAATTCCTTGGTTTCATAGTCGGGCAACGAGGGATAGAGGTAGATCCAGAAAAGAGCCAGGCGGTTCTCAACCTCAGTCCCCCGAGGAACATCAAGGACGTCCAGGCCCTTAACGGAAGGCTCACGGCCTTAAGCAGATTCTGTTCAAAGCTACAAGAGAAGACGATCCCATTCTTCAACATATTAAGGAAGAACAATAAGTTCCAGTGGGGGCAAGAATGCAGAGAAGCCTTCGAAAAGATCAAAGAAATGCTCCGAGAACTACCTAAACTAGGGGTCCCAGCACCCGGCCAGGACCTGTACCTCTACCTATCCGCCTCAGAGTGGGCCGTAGCAGCAGTCCTAATAATGGAAGAAGAAAATAAAGAGATTCTCGTCTATTATACTGGGAAAATCCTGACCCCAGTAGAGAGGCGCTACACCAACATCGAAAAAATCCTCTTCGCTCTGGTGGTGGCATCTCGAAAACTGCGCCCATACTTCCAGTCACATCGAGTTTTGTAAGAACCAACTGGCCGCTGAAGCAAATAACTAGTAACCCAAACGCCTCCGGACGCATGGTAAGCTGGACAGTCGAGCTTACCCAGTATGAAATTCACTTCCTACCACGAACAGCGATCAAAGCACAGGCGCTAGCGGACTTTATAACTGAAACCAGCTTCGATCAAGAAGAGGGGAAGTCGCTCACTCCCTTCATCATCCAGGTGGATGGAGCCAGGTGCAAAACGGGAGCAGGGGCGGGGATTGTAGTCCAAACCCCCGACGGGCGAGACCTCAACTATGCCTTCCGGTTAGAGTTCGAAGTAACAAACAATGAAGCCGAGTATGAAGCCCTCATTCAAGGCCTGGAGGTCGCCATTGCCCTGGGCGCAACGGACCTAGAGATATACTCGGACTCGATGCTGGTAACCCGGCAACACGACAACATATATGAAGTGAAATAAGAGAAACTCTGGAAGTACTTACTCAGGGTTCAAGAACTCAAGGCGAATTTCTCGAGGTGTGAGTTGAAGCACCTCCCTCGGACAAAGAACACCGAGGCAGACACACTGGCCAAACTGGCAAGTATGGCCGAAAGAATCCCAAGCAAAGTATGGTTAGAGACCAAAACCAATTCAAGCATCGACGAGACTCAAGTCTTAGCAGCCGAACCCCTCGCACTAGGGGAGTCATGGATGACCCCGATCATAGAGTACATCCTTGAAGGAAAGTTACCCCCAGAAGATAAAGAAGCCAAGACCATAAGAAGACGGGCGACGTCTTTCTTTTTTGAGGAGGAACGCCTCTACAAGAGGTCATTCGCGAGACCCGCCCTCAGGTGCGTCACCAATGAGGAGGGAAACGAACTTATAAGGGAAGTGCATGAGGGGGATTGTGGGAACCATAAAGGGGAAAGGGCCACGGCCCATAAGATCATGAGGCTTGGTTACTACTGGCCAAAGATGCAGGACCATTGCAAGGAGTACACCCGGAAGTGCGCCAGATGCCAGGAGCGTGGCAGCACGATACATAACCCCCCGGCCGTACAAAAAGCCATCCTATCTCCAATATCTTTCGCGATATGGGGACTAGACATCATCGGCCCGTTCCCAGAGGCATCTCCCAGGAGGTTCAAATTCGCGTATGTGGCCATTGACTACTTCACAAAGTGGGTTGAGGCAATGCCAACAGTATCCATCACGGCCAAGAAGTCGCAAGAGTTTGTATGGAAGCACATTGTGTGTAGGTTCGGATTGCCAAGAACAATAATAACGGACAACGGAACGCAGTTCAATTGTGTCAGTTTCTGGGAATTTTGTGAGCAGTGGAAGATAGAGGTAAGGTTCGCGTCGGTGGCACACCCAGGCTAACGGACAAGTCAAAAACACAAATGGGCAGATCATAAAGGCTTTGAAAATAATATTGGGCAGCAGAAAAAGGAGTTGGGCCGAACTTCTGCACCAGACCCTGTGGGCCTACCGGACGATGAAAAAGGGCTGACCGGTGAAACACCTTTCAGGTTAACGTATGGCTTGGAAGCAGTCGTTCCAGCCGAAGTCATGATACCATCAATCCGTTGGGAATTCTAGGACGAGCAGCTCCACAGTGAAGGAATAAAAGACAATCTCGACCTACTCGAAGAAACAAGGACCGATGCGGCAACACGGATGGTAGAAGACAAAAGGAAAATGGAAAAATACTTCAACCACAGGGTCAAGGAGCGAAGCTTCGTTCCCGGCGAGCTAGACCTAAGAGAGGTTAAGCAGCCCAAGAAACTCGATCCTCAAAGGGAAGGCCCATATATTGTCCATCAAAGGGTCGGGCGAGCCTCATATCACCTAAAGAATGTTGAGGGGTACGAATTGCCCCATTCCTGGCACGCAGAATGCCTCAAGAAATTCTATGTGTAAAACTCGATGTAATGCTTTGCAAACATCAATAAAATGGGATTATTTTTCAGAAAACCATGCCCCAAAAGAAAGACCCGGGCTATGTCGCGGCCTCGAAAGAAAGACCCGGGCTACATCCCGACGGCTATAAAAGCCTTAAAAAGAAACACCTGGGCTACGCCCTACAGGATGCAATTCCCTGGAAAACCTTGTCACGGGTTGTCGCACCCGGTCAAGAACAAAACAAAAGAAAAACCCACCTCCAGAAACACGAGGAGCTCTGGTCGCCTGTAATGGGTGAATCATTAGGTGTGGGACGCCACACCGTACCTTGGTCAAAACTCCCGCGAAACTCTTTCTCCCTTTTAGGAGAAAGAGAAAGGAAAGGGGACGACCGCAAGTACCATCGCTTGGCTATCGAAAGCAAGGATAGGGAAAGGATAAATGGGAATGACCGGTCACAAAGTTTGACCGGTCATATCCTCAAAATAGGAACGACCGGTCGCTAAGTTCGACCGGTCATATCCTAAAAATAGGAACGACCGGTCGCTAAGTTCGACCGGTCATATCCTAAAAATGGGAACGACCGGTCGCTAAGTTCGACCGGTCGTATCCTCAAAATAGGGGCGATCGGGCGCAAAGTTCGACCGGTCCCCACTCCCAAAGTGCACAACAACCAATCGTAAGCGACCGGTCACAAGCAACCAGGCGCTAGCGAGCGGGCGATCACGCATCAAAACACACTCATCAAAAGAACAACTGTCAATAACAAAGTAAAACGCGCAACCAGCTGCATTAACCATTGAAAAGTATATAAATCCACGGATAAAAAAAATAGAGAACTACAAAAAAAAACTATGGCCTATCTACAGTCTCCTTTGCAGGATTCAAATCTGTGGCGCCAGCCTCCCGCGCAGCCAGTCGCTCGCTGGGTTAGGAGACACTCTCTGAGGATTTAGACTTCCCAGCATATGACCGAAGGCCCGCATCACCCTGAGGCGCATTGCTCCCGGGAGGAAGAAAAGATGTCTGACCAGGAACAAAGCATGTCTCCCCAGGAAGGCGCCCGAACCTCTCAAGCACCTCATGAAAGGAGGTCTTCTGCGTGACTTCCTTGAAGTCCAGCTCCCGGTAAAGACCGTCATCAATAACCTCACCCCTGCTAGTGAAGAATCTCGAGACGATCTGACGACACGACTTCACCATCCTCCCGCATTGAGAAGCGAATGACTCTTTCAGGTAGGCGAGTTTTGTGCTTTGCTTCTGCAAATCCCCTCGCACCTTCCGCGAATAAATCTCAAAACTAGCAACCTGCTCCTCAAGGGTCTGGGCGAAGGCCCGATACCGGTCACGATTAGCGTTCACAGTAATCAGCTCTTCTTCAAGGTCGTCAATTCACTGGTTCAGCTTCTCTAGCCCCTCCACGGAATGCACGGGTTTTGAACCTAAAATTTTTCTTATTAGCCACAGTGCAAGAAAAACCTTTAAGCACGGCTAAGAAAGCACGAATTACCCTTCATGGTTAGCTCGGAGTTTTCAAGCCAAAGCCGGGCCAAGTCCTCTTCAAACGTCTTCACCTTCTCTTCGTGCGAAAGCCGCTGCTCCTCATAGATTGCGAGCTCGTTGGATAACGCACGGAGTTCCTCGGATAGCCTCTCCTTCCCGGCAGCCAGGGCGGAGCCCTCCCGGGCCACCTCCGCCGCCCTTGCCTCAGAAGACACACGCTCTTTTTCAAGAGATGCTTTCGCCTCGGAGGCGGCCCTAAGCTCTTGCACAAGTTTGGCCTTGTCCTCAGCAAGCGCCGTTCTCTCCTACACCAAAGCAGCCGTCTCGGCCAAAAGACTCTTCACTTCTTGGTCGTGAGCAGCCTGGGCCTGCCTCACCAATGACTCCAAATCAGAAAAAGCACGCAACCGAGCATCACCAAACTCACTTCGTACCTTTTTTAGGGAGGCAACCTCCGTTTCTAGCGGCTGAACCTGACTCTTGAGAGAGAAGTTTTCCTCTCGCAACTTCTTCAACTGCGCCTCATACTCGTCGCTCCGCCTTGTGCACAGTCGGCAAGCGTCTTCCAGCTCCTTCTTCACGGTTTCGGTCTGCTCACGTACCCTCCTGGAAATCTCCTCCTAAACAGTATCAACGAAGATACTGTGAGAGGACCGCTCTATCTCTAACTCCTCCTGAGCATTGTGGGCCTGGCTTTCCTCAAGACGAAGCTTAGAACGAAGAGCCCGCGTGTGCACGTCCACACTCTGAGCAAAAGCCACCGTCTGCACGGACCGGAACAAATGGCATAAGAAAATTAAGAGGGCAAGGACGGTAGAACCAGCCCAAAGACAAGTCACTTACCTGGAAGATCCCCTGCCACATGAGATCAAGTGAATGATCCACAGGAAAGGAGTGGCGCATGATGGCATCCACCCCACCTTCTCCAATCCTTAGCTTCTCCTTGGCAGCAGTCACAGTCTTCATAGGCGCAAAGAGGCCATCAGGCACACCAGATTTACGAATCGCCTCCTTCCACAGGTCGAAGTATGAGGACGACTCCGACACAGACAACAAAGGAAGAGGCTGCCCGCGATGGTAAAACCATCCGTCCTTCTCCGACGGCCCGCAGAAAGAGCCGCTAGCAGCTGCGGGAGGCGAGGATGACGAAGAAGCGTTGGCGTCCTTCTTCATCTTTGTGCGTAGTTCTGGGTTCTCGGGTACTGCCCGGTTATCGAACCTTCAGCGCCCGTGACTCTTTTGATAGAACTCGGCGGGGTGTCCACCTCACGACCATCTGCTCCAGGCAGAGAGGCTCCCGGCCCGATAGGGGCAGTTTCCTTCGGGGGTCTTGTTCAGCAGCGACACCCGCGGCGTCCAAACCCTCGATGTCTATGATATCGGAGGCCTTCGCCCTCTTGGAGGCGTGCTTCACTCTCCCGGTAGTCTTCGAGGCCAGGGCCTTCCGGCGTTGCTGAGTGAACGTTGGTTGACCGGCCACCGCACCAGAGGCAGGACGGCCTGCACCCGTCCCCTCAGCCTTGGACCTCCCAATCTCGGGAGCTGCAAAGCAGCAAAACGGACATATGAAAATGACCTCAAATGCAAAGAGAAACATCGAAAGAGAAACAACCGATCACAACGATGGCCAAAAAAAAGGGGAAAACAAAACCGACAAGGCTTGAACAACAAATATACAGAGATGGGGACCGCACACGCAAGCTCTCTCTCTCCCCACGGACTAAGATTGAGATCTGACCCAGACGTGAGGGGAAGAAACACCCGACGGCCGGAAACTGGACTAGTATACCAAGTACCTGGCTGGGTAGCAGTGTCAGGTGACCGGGTCTCCGGCGTCCTCGGAGACCCCTCTTCTCTAAACTCTTCTAACTTCTGCTTCTTCGATGCACCTTCAACTTCTTTCCAGGCCTCTTCCTGCCCGGAGGCACCACCTCCTCCTCGCGCAGAGCCGCTTCTTCCGTAGCGTCCAGGGAGGCGTAATAATCCACCTTTTCGTTCCCCGTCTTAAAAGAAACCAGCTTCCAACTATAGAAGAGGCCCACCTTTAACCCAAGTTGAGGAAAATCTGCAAGGAAAGAAACGTAAATAAGGTAAAGAGACGAGGCAGAGCCAAAACAATTAAGAAACATAAGAAGGCCCTTACTCTCGGAATGTGCCAGCGCGGACAGGCGCGCATTGGTAAAGAACTCCTCCACACTCCTGCGATGCTCGCTCTCCGTCTTCAGAACCTGCGATATCGGAAGCTCTGATTTGGGCAATGCGAGACAATAGAGGGAGGCGTTGATAATCGAATGGCAGTAAGCAACCCCGAGAAATCGCCCGGCGGGAGGGACGATGACAAACCATCGGGCGTTCCACCGCTGCACAAGTTTCTTATACTCGAAGAGTGAATACCCAGTCCGGCTAGCTATGGTCAAACTGCCAGCGTCAACCCTGCTAGTGAAAAATTGAACGAATTCCATGGCGGAGAGCGTAACCTTGGCCTCAGCGTAGAGAGCGATGAAGGCATGAAGTTGACACACGGCCTTCGGATGGAGCTGGGCAAGTGTGCAGCACCGGCGAATCAAAAAGCCAAGCACGAACGGATGAGGAGGAATCATCATCCCCCGGAGGAAGGAGTCGGCATACACAACGTAGCCACGACCAAAATCGTCGAAGGGGTGCGAGTCGGAGGAGGGAAGATAGATTTGGGTCCCAGCTGGGACTTCCACTTTTGCGAGAAGAGAATCGAGAGCCTTAACATCTAAGATGCTAGGCAATGGCTGCCGATTCTTACAGAAAGGGGCTTTAGGTTTTAGGTAAGTTGGACGAAACTTACCTCCTGATTTTGAACCTTCGATGGCGTCGAGTGCAGAGGAAAGAATCATCTTCGAGCTGGAGGATGCCATTAGAACGAAGAGAGCGTGAAAACAGAGTAGACAGAGGAACAGGAAGAAGCAAGGAGAGCACGAAGGTTCACGAATTGCAAAAGGCGCAAGGAGAGAGAAGACGTTGTCCTTCCAAAACCCTTAAAAAGCGATAAAAACAACTTTGAAAATATTTAAAATATAAAAAACAAACAAAAAGGCACTTTTTCTAGGGAAAAGTGCAGGGACTCTGCACATTCCACAGCAACAGCTGGCACGCGCGAGACGATAGAAATTCTGCAAGGGCCATGCTCCGTACAAAGACAGACACGAGCGTAGCACGAGCCGTAAGAAGTTCCACCCTTTTCTTCGATAGGAAAAGTTAGAACTTGTGGGACTGGAAGATAAGGGATAAGAAGGCAAGACCCGACGCAAAGCAAAAAAATTTTATTTTGCAAACCCGACACAGAGAAGGTTAGAACCTGATCGGAACAAGCAGGCTATAAGTTCAACTTTCTTCGTCAAGACATCAAAAGTAGAACTTGTGGGACTGATGAAGAGGGGAACATATGCCCAGAAACCCCAAAAGAAACAAGAGCCAGCAAAACGAAGGAGGAAAGAAGAGTTCACGACGACCGGGCCAGTTTGACCGGTCAGATGGCAGAAAGAAAGCACTAAGAAGCGACCGGTCGTTCCGACCGGGTGCCTGGGGCAAAGTACTAGCCACAACTGGGCATTCTCGACTGACCGCAAAAGCCTCAAAGCAAAGCGCGAGTAGCGACCGGTCGCTTGTGACCGGTCGCCAGAGACACTAGAGCGTAACATAGGCGGTGACCGGTCGACTGTGACCGGTCACTAAAAGCGCCGCTACGATCGGTCGCCTGTGACCGGTCGTTAGAAATGCCAAATACAATGTAAGCGTCGACCGGTCGCCAAACATGCCAAACATAGCATGGGTAACGACCGGTCGTCTGTGACTGGTCGATAGAGGTACAGAGCAGGCACAGATAGCGGTCAAAAGTAGGGAAGTTAGGATAAGATATTTATGAGATATTTTGTAGGCCTATCAAGATATTTATGTGCCAGGCTGGCACGACATGATAGGCCAGGCTGGCACGACATGATAGGCCAGACAGCCCATAAGAAACACTATAAATAGAGGTTCACCCCCTCAATAAAGGACACGCGATCAGAACTTAAGGAATTTCCCTGTTTCATTACTATTGCGAACCCTTTCTTCTCTTTGAACTCAGTTTTCTCGGTAACAAGGTAATTCGGTGGAACTTGATGCTAGTAGACTAAGAATCCGACTAGAGGTTAGGTAGAAGATCGACGGAGCCTAGTGACTACCCATTTCAAATTTATATTCCCTTACTCCTTCAACCTCAACTCAAATAGAGCAACTAGTATTTGAAGATATTCTGCCTGCACCTATCTGTGAACCAGTGGAGGTACCTGATGTGGTTGATTCCAGAGACATTGAAGAAGTTGAATCTCCCTTTGATGTTGTCTACCAGCAGGATTATAATGTTAAGTCTCTGCAACCAGAAGAGAATATTTGTATCCTCGAATCTGAGGAGGGAACACCGCTACCACCAAGTTATCAACAACTCCCACTTTGCCTCCAGAAGCCTCAACAACAGAAGGAGGATGTTTACGTCCTCCAGTTTGAGGAAGAAGAGCCATTCACACCTGATCGTCTGACTAAGCAGCGTTACCGGCAGTATCTCCTCAAACATCAGGTTTTGTGGAGTATTCATTTTCCTATTTTATTTGCCAACATAACGTTTTGTTTTGATCCAGGTGGTTTGCTTTTAATTACTGCCTACTTCGTTTTCCTGGCAAAGTTGTTGTCTACTTTTATTTTTGATCCAAGATAACGAAGCGGGAGTCTAGCCAAAGACTATAAAGTTGGGCAGCTTGCTGGGAGGCAACCCAGTGGTTAAATTTATATTTTGTTTTTATTTTTGTTTTCTTGTTCATTTTTGTTTTTCTTTTATTTAGAAGTGACAATGGTGTCTGTGCTTTTAATGCAACGCTTTTCAGCGTTTTTATGGTAGTTATGAGTGTGTGCAGGTGAAATTTTTATTATTATGGTGTTTGATGTGCCCCCAAGGCTGGACACTTGCTTGAACGCAAGTGTGAGGAACGCTACCCCCCTTGTTCAAGCTTAAGTGTGAGGAAGGGAACCTTCCTCAATCTACGATATCAGGGGAGTTTCAGTTTCTCCTTATTTTTAATGTTTATGTTCAGCCTATCATGACTTTTATGCTTAAAGATTATTTTTATATCAGTCATTATTGTCCTGAATGAAATCCTTGATGAGTTTGCAATATTTAGAAAGTCCTTTTCTTGGTTTTAATTTGTGAACAATGAGGACATTGCTCCTTTTAAGTGTGAGGAAGTAGAGGTACTTTCTAAATATTGACAATTGCACTTAATGCCACATTTGTTTTTGTTTGTCCTCTTATTTTGAAAGGATTGCTTCTTTTAAGTGTCAATAAATATTGAATCTCCAGGTGAAAATTTTTGTTGAGGTTTTGAAAATGAGCCTAATGGCCACCTCAAGAATCTTTCTGCTTTTGGTTGTTTGTATGTATAATTTTATCCAAACTGAATCTATTTTCACTTAAATTTGGTGGATTAGCTGATTATGAAAACCGAATTAGTCTAGTTTGGGATTTTGGGAATGATAAGAAAGGATAAGGCAAGGTACTCCGCTGATCTGAATTGAAATTTATTTCTGAACCAAAACAGGCCTCTTCATTCGGTTATTAGTCCTTGGGGTGCTTCATCACCCATCTACCTAAGGTCTTGTGATCTGGGATAGAAGGCCCAAAGCCGCTACAAGGGTGAAGAGAATTAAATATGTAAATGGCAGAATAGAATGTTAAAGAAAAGGAACTTTGAAAAGTTAAATGTGTAATTCGATTTTGCTTATTCTGATCATGAGTATGTGGTGTTGAAAGGTATCACGGAATAAGGCCCCTTGTCATCCAAAGGTTAGAGGAAGAAACAGTGGAAGATCCCAAACTATTATGTTTCAGTTTCTATAATCTAACTACTCCATGCTTTTAACTCCACTCTCTTTTTCACTATTTGCGAAAACCTACAGCACATAGCAGAACTATTCTGTTGATTGTCATTTTGCTTGTTTTCCTTGGCAATTGTTTGATCCTGAGTTTTGATACTACAGTCCTTAGAAGTAGTTATATTCTTTATTTGCTTGAGGACAAGCAAAAGCTAAGTGTGAGGAAGTTTGATAAGTGTGAAAAATATATACTTTTATGAATATAATTCTTCCTATTTTTATAACAATTCATGTCATATTTCTCACTTATCATATATTTTTCCTTAGATATGTGTTTTGATGTGAACTGATATATTTTATGTGTCAAATACAGGAAAATACAACATATGGTGGTATATATATATAAATACACATACATATTTATATATATAAATACATATATATACACCCATATACGTTGTTCAGATGAATGTCCAGGGCTACACGTGAGCATTATACATGCCCTCACGATTTCATTTATTATATACTAACTATTATGTTATCAATCATGTCCAGCACACTCACGTGGGCTTTGAACTCATGGGCATTAAATATGCAAACATTTGATTAAGTAATGGTTGACGGCCCATGTTTTTTTTTTTATATTAATTGAGCTTACCATATATTATAAATACCACCCAACCAAATAACAAGGTAGAAAGAGCTAAAGCCCTCTCATCCTGCTAGATCCAGGTCTAACTTACACGCCCTAATGACATTAGGGGGAACATTCTCCCCCAACCAAAACGAAGAAATATCTGTCTGGGGATTGCCCAAATTACAAACTATCTTAACCGGGTAATTATCCTTCAAGGTTATATCACCCTTGACAATACTAAGAAACTGAGGCATTAAGTATCTAATTTTGGAAATATCATCCCAACTATCATCGTCCCTTCTGGTACCTACCAGATTGAGAACATTCTCAAAATGCTTTTCTACTGAATCAAAACAAATGCTATGGCTACCTACTGAGATAGCAAGTTCCATAGCAATTCTTTTTGCTTTAATATCAGCATAATGCGCCTTAAAGGTGTTGGAAATTCTTCGGTTGAAAGCTGCAATGGGAACACCCTGGTCATTACGAAGCAGACCCGCTATAACCCAGTCCCCAAATCGACTGGATTGCATATTAGTGCAGATATTGAGGAATTCACTAGGAGGGGGAGACCAAAATCTCTGAATAAGAGGCAGAGGAGAGTTCTTCATGACTTGAATATAAGCATCAGTAAAAGAACTATTTACCTCGACTTCTCTCCACCACGAAAGCTCTGAACTGTGCTTGACTTTGTTTCTTGAGGCATAGATTACCTAGAGGTTGTTGGCAATGTGGGAAAGCTTCTTATCACTCCAAGAATTAGTCATTAATAAGTATGAGATTGATTCCGAAGGAAAGAGAGGGGCTGCATCTGATTGACAGGACGGAAGAGAAGATAAAAATAAACATATTTTTATCTTTACTGTAAAGATAAAGATCCCAACTAGTATAAATGTAACTCCTAGATCGGTACATCAATCATGCTCCCACGAGAGGGGCCTTCCGCCTCCGATTACATTGCCACCACCATCAGCCATCACCATCAGCCATCACCCTCATATTCACCATCATCCATCATCACCACTTCCACCACGTTCATCCGAATACCAACGCCACACGCCCCATCCGAGAGGCAGAGGCCTGCGCCTCTGAATTCTCTTTCCATATCACCATGCGACCACCATCATCACAGTACACCATCTTCCACACGTAATAATTCCACCATTGTCAATACACCACACTTTCTGACAGAGGATTAATGCAGAGACATGTGACAACAGAGGGCGGAGCAGGACCTTCTAACACAGTTTCTTCTTCCCTTTTTATCTAATATGTCAATGTGTTCTTTCTTTGTTGTTTTTATTATTTTTAGAGTTATGTTTGAGTAGTTAGTTTAGCTCCCCGGATTGGGGTAGCAAACTAGATCTTTATAGTTATTTTGTAATCTTTTTCTCTGATTATAATTGCAGTAGTTTAATTTCTGTTCTTTATGCGCTTTAATTCTCTAGCTAATTATTAAAGCAATATTTGTAGTTTTCTAATCAACAAGCGAGAGCTGAGATAGATAACAAGACATAGGAATTAAACCTGATTAACGACTAGAAGCATGATCCTGCCTATCGGTTAATTGGTCTCAAATAGAAATTGTTCTTTATGCGATTAGTTGTGTCCGGATTAGAGCATTAGTCTGCTGCTAGTTCTAGCAACTGGTTAGGATTCGTTAGACTTAGCCGTTGACGAATTAATTATAGTTTCTGAGTTTATTGCAGAATTAGGGAAGAGTTTATTAATAGATTAGAAAGTGAATGTCTGCAGAACAATCCGGGGTGCTTCCTTTTGTTTAGAGATTTAATCTTTATTTATTACTTGGTTTATTTTGATTGTTTTATTATTTTTACATTTGTTTACTGAGTCAGTCTTTTCATTAAATTAAGTAAAACTTGAAAAATTGACGTTTCCTGTTTTCTTAGTTTAGTTTCTCAGTTAGTTAATAAATTGTCAATTAATTGAACGAGGTCCCTGAGATCGACAACCCCCACTCAATTCACTATTCCGCAAAACGATAGGTACACTGCCTAGGTAGAGATAGTAACATATTTCTGCTAACAGCAACCTCCAGGTTTTGAGACATTAGAAGGGAAAGAAGGACATGGTACAATCCACTTGACAAAGCCCTTACGGCTCAAACAAGCCTCCAAGTCATGGTATTCGCCTGTCCTCCTATCTATTGGAAAACCACTTTAAAAGAGGTAAAGTAGACAAAACTCTATTTGTTACACAACAAAAAGAGATTTCCTAATTGGTGCAAGTATATGTTGATGATATAATCTTTGAGCCTCTGATGAGAAATATTGCAAAAAGTTCGAAGCATTGATGAAAAAGAGAATTTGAGATGAGTGATCTGGGAGAATGAAGTTCTTCCTAGGACTTCAAGTCAAGCAGAATGATGAAGGGACCATCATATCCCAAGAGAAGTATCAAAGATTTGCTGAAGAGATTTGGAATGGAGGGATAAGCACCTTTGACAACACCAATGACAGTTGACACTAAGATGGGTATCATGACTGGTGACCGACCGGTCGACCAGCGATCTTACAGAGAGATGATTGGTTATCTACTATATTTAACTGCTAGTAGACCTGACATCATGTATAGTGTTTGCTTATGATGCCAGGTTTTCAAGCAATCCAAGAGAAAGTCCACCTCACGCTGTAAAAGAATCTACTCTTACTTAAAAGAACCATGTATCTTGGTCTCTTTTATCCTAAGTTCAATAACTGTAACGTTGTAAGATTTTCAGATGCAGACTATGGGGATCTATCACCGATAGAAGTGGGCACCTCAGGGACAACATTCTTTGTTGGATCATGTCTGATTGCTGGGGATCAAAGAAACACAAAGTGTTGCAATCTCAACAGAATCTAAATACATTGCTGCGGCAAGCTGCTGTGCTCAACTCCTATGGCTTAAACAACAATTGGTGATTATGGCGTCAAACAGGTACTTTACCAATTATGTGTGATAATACAAGTTCCATCTCTATTTCGAAAAATCCTGTCATTATTCTCGTACCAAACATATTGACATTAGACATCATTTTCTTAGAGACTGTTGTGAAAAAGAATTAGTTGGTTTTAAGTATACTTCTAACTGAGAACCACTAGGTGACATATTTACTAAGCCATTAAGTAGAGAAGGTTACTAAGATTGTTCATATCTTGGAATGATATTCATTAATCACAGTTAAATTGCTTGTTATTTCCCATGATCGGTCAACGACATGTGAGCAACACCTGTTATATTGTCGTTCAGTAGTCAACGATCAGTTTATTGCATAGAAAAACATGTCAAAGACTACTTGAAGCAGATATGTCATTTCCACAAAAGTGAGATTAGGTTAGAGACGTCCAATGGATATAAACGGAAACTTCTCAACGATCGCTGACAATCGTCACGACCCGCTGCCCGTTATGAATAGTACCGTTAGGACATGTCACGAGCGGACGAGGAGCGGTCGCTGACCGTTACTCAATCTCTATAAAAGGGCGATGGGAGTTTTACTTTTGTCACACTATTGCCCTCACCTCTCTCTAATCTCTTTAAGCAATCAAGCATATATTCTCTTCTCTCTCACAAATTTCCTGAGATTCAAGTGCAAAGACCTCGCACAGCAACTCTAAAGATCTCTATAGCCAAAGGTTCACAAGAAATTCCAGAAATCCACGACTAACAATGCACCCAAATCCTCTTTCGCAAAGCTGCGCTCAAGGAATCTTCCTCAAGACAAGTGGCCGACATAGATCGACAGAAGCTCACAGAATCACACACCTCCTTGACTTTCCAAAGACCTAGAAGATCAGTTTGTGCGTCGGGTAACTGACGAAGGTGAACTCTACATAAAGAGGTACACTATTTAAACCACTATTTTCCCAAGCTCCATCACCTTATTCAAACAGAACTCCTCAAGCCGAAATACTTCAAGTTCCTACCTCTACAGAAAAACCAAAAATGTCTTCTCCTGCCCCCTCATCTAAAACCTCCAAAAACATCACAAAAAATCAAAAGCCAAACAATCAAAGTCCAAAGGCCATTCAACCGCACAGCTAGTCGTCTAACTCGCGCATCTAGGCGCCCAAAACCAACAGCACCACAAAATCTCACTCTACCCCAGAAAGGACCACACGACGACTGCTCTTCTCTGATGATGAAGAAGCAACTATCTCAGCTGAAATCGAGGCAACTGTACAACAACTGGAAGAAGAGGAGGTTCAAATCAATGAACCAACGCAAAAGGACACTTCAGTAGAGGAGATACTTCAAGAGACAGTAGCTGACTCCGAGGAAGAGGGACAACTCATCGCCGAGTCTGGGGAACCACTCTTCGATAGGTCTCCAACACCTCAACGACAACTTTAGGTTGAAGACAGAGACACAGAGTCGCCATCCCATGTCACACTCATGCACAAGGAGCGTGAGCAACTAAAGAAGGCAAAAGGCAAAAAGAAGATGGTTCTTTCGCCACATACTGAGGAACCGGAGGAGCTCCTTCAAGCTAAGAAGGCCGTTGCTAAGTCTCAACCTCCTCAATCTCTAAAGCGACTTAAGAAACTCAAGGAGCTTGAGCCAGCCTTGATCAAAGCTGAGAATGTAAATGACAGATCTTGTCCCGTCCTACCTAAGACGTTGGACATAGAACGGATGGAAAAGATGGGACTAGGAGAGATCGTCGAGCTATTGGAGTTCCAACGATGGGTAGACTTCTTCCAGAAGCCTATCCCTGTCTACACAGAGCTGCTCAAAGAACATATGAGATACCTTGGACCACTCCAGAGTGATGAAGATGACGACTATATCATCTCACAGGTTCAAGATACCGAAATCTTCATCTCCAAGTCTTGGGTCTCCGAGACTTTTGGTTTTGAATCAGAAGGATTGATTGTCCCAAAAGAAACATCATGGAGCAATCTCGGTCATCTGGGAGGAAAAATGGTAAGCTTGCTCAACAAAGGAGCAACATTGAAGAACTTTCCTGCAGCTAAAATGTCAATACCTGACATAGTCCATTTCAGTTTGCTCACCCACAACATAACTCCACGAAATCAACGAACCCACATTGTCAACGCGAGAGACGTAAGGTTACTCTATGCTCTCAAGATCAAAGAGAAGATTGATCTTCTTTCCATGATTCTCCTTACTCTCAATGAAAGTAAACATGTCAATCAAGGGTTAGTACATGGGGGAGTAGTAACCAAGGCTCTATTGGAAAGTAGAGTGGACATCGACGGGGTCCATGAATGTATATGAACTGCTCAAGACAGCGTCTGCTCAGAGATGTTGTCAAAATTAGGTATAAAGATCAAGGGAGATCAGTTAGTGGTTATCCAGAAGCAAACCAAGAGTGAAGGTTCAAGGTCAAAAGCTCGTTCAACGGCAAGAGCATCAGCACTCAAGAGGAAGAGAAGCCTCTCACCGGTCCACGACATGTCGGGGACCAGTCTGGATACCTCAACTACAGATGCTCTGAAGAGGGTGAGAGTCACTCTCACAGCTGTGCAGGATGTTTCCATTGAACAAAGTGTTCATCATATGGTTCAAGGAGCGATAGATTTTATAGATTCCCACATTGCCTGAGCGTTCTTTGTCTCCTAAAGACTCGAGTGAGAGGGTGAGAGTAAGAGTTAGGACTAGAATTTAGTTATTTTCCATCAAATGTTTTATTTACCTTTGACTATCTGTTTCACAGTACCTTTTGGATATCAATGAAAAAGGCAACCGATTTTTGTTACTTGAATGTTTATGATGGGTACGGAATAATTTATTGTCTTGGCTGCTTCTTCCTTGATTAAAAATTACAAAATGATCTGAGATATTTAGTCTCATCCATTCCACTAATCCAAACTCTGACCTTGACACCTAAAAAGCCTACAAACATAGCCCACAAGACGTAGTTCCTCATTAAATGCCACTCACCGATCAGTCGTTGAGTATATCCAAAGTGTCTATAAAACTTGTTTACTCCTTTTACCACTCACAATCATCTCACGCAATGGCTCAATACCCACAAAGCTCATCCAGCTCGAATGAGCAAACCATTCACTCCACCATTCGCAAGTTTATGACCACCAAACACCCAAAGAAATACGTCGCCCAAAGCTATGTTCAACCAAACTCCGACTCCCTTACAGCTTGGTCTATCACCTCAAGTATCACTCTATCACAATCACGTTCTCCACACTGCATGGAGTTCTCCATAGATTCTGATGAGTTTGACCTTTCTACCACAGCTGAATCACCTTTGATCAACCCAACCAAAGCCAAACTTTCCTGGATCAAAGCCGGTTTTTGGGAGGAAAAGCCTACTTGCTCAGAGGATTATGAATGGGATACCCAACTATGTCACTCTATCTAGATTATCTTGATCATATTTTGTATTTATTAATCTATGGAATGTCATGGCCTTTACAACATCTTACGTCGTGTAGTTGCTCCCTATTTTTGCTGTATGGCAAAGGGGGAAAGAAAAGTATATGTACTTGTAAGACTACCTGTGAGACTATGTCTATCGTCCTTGTATTATGTATCATCTAAATGAAATTTTATCTATGATATAACATAAAAGCTGTCACTTATGCATAACATAAAAGCTGTCACTTATGCTATCATTAGTTAAAACTTTTTCATTCTTAAAAACCCTTAATAAACTCAGGGGGAATCCCTCTTAGGGGGAATCTCTCAATTTTGATTGCCAAGTACATATAAGTATATAGGTTGCCATCATCAAAAAGGGGGAAATTGTTAAGACAAGATCCTTTAGTTTTGATGATAGCAAACCTTGTGTTGTCTATCTAATGCGTTTGTCAAGATTCATGATATAGACAGGTGAATAAGTGGCTTAGCACGCAAGGTTGCAAGCGCACTTAAGTCATGAGTGGCTTAGCACGCAAGGTTGCAAGTGCGCTCAATCCACGACATGTGCTCTACCAGTCGGGCACCTGTCGGCGAGAGCTCCAGAGAACTTCTAGCAAGACACAAACAGTCAAGAACCACACCATCACATATCTCTTACATCAGACATTAAACAAGGACCAAACAGAGTTATCAACGTCGACAAACTCACTCAGATTCTTCACAACCACACAAACAACTTGCTCATGACAAACACACGACAAAAGGTGTATCTCATTAATGTGCAAGATAACAAGATAAACAAAGGCTATTGATGAACATCATTATACTTCAGAAGAGAGAATTTATGAGCATTAATGAGCCAGAAAAGTTCAGAACAGTTGAAGTGTGCAAGTGGTGACCGACCACTTGGGAGACGCGCCGCCAGCTTGCCCATTCAAAAGGCAACGCGTGTGCTGGTGGCTCCAGATTAAGTTGGACGAAAGTCTGCAGTAGGGTGCGGATATTATATTCGTAGAAGAATGAATATTCTACTCTTAGAGTCTACAACTCCTAGGTTGTTAGTTGGCATCTCAACTAACTTGTATAAATACGTGCTTTAATGTTCCTTGTAACATAAGCCCTGTACGAGAGAAAAGATAGAGATAATATGGGCAAGTGTGGATCAGACTTAGGAGTGTGTGTAAGTGCTAGAGAGTTGGTGAGCTAGTGTGGACTGGGTTAGAGTATCAATACATTGGGTATTTGATAGGACGACAGGTCGGGGAACGGTCGGTGAACCGTAGGCCGATAGTCAGGAGAGGGTTGACGACTTTAGGGGTAAAGTCGAAACTGTCCCGAGAGTCCGTGTGTGGGGCAAGGGAGGTTGAGTGAATTTCGTGTGTGTAAATTCTCAATCAAAATGTGTTTTCCAGTTTAAGAGTTGTCTCTCGTCTATCAAGTTTTATTAGAGTCCACGATACGTCCATGACACGTCGGGGACGCATCAGGAGCGCTTGCGAGTTTCAACGAAGCGTCGTGATGAGAACACACGAGTTAAGACGAACACTCGGTTACCACACTGAAGGGTCTCCAACGAACGAAAACGTGATGCGATGACCTTATCATGGAGCCCGATATTACCTCCAAACCATTTGATGGTATACGGGAAGTAATACTTGTGAATAACCTATTATGAGTAGAGCCCTAGGCAACGAGGCTAGTAAGCCATGAACCTCCTACACTACATAGATCCAACGGTTACAAAACCTACCGTGAACCATATGAAGAGTTGCCATGAACGGCACCAGTGAAGATTGTTAATAACTAACGAGCAAAGATACCACTCATTATTGTGAAACCGCGAGAGCAGTGAACACATAGATTCCAAAGAAGACGACGCCATCAGTGGATGTCTGGAAATATATCTCTTTCAGAACTACTAATGTAGTAAAGCTTGAGCATACAATTGTTGCCAAGCAATGTGGGAATAAGCTGTTATAGCAATTGGTGAAAACCAAAGAGTAACCGGTTTAGAAGAAACATTGTATGTGTATAACTAGAAGTGTAAAGTAAATAACGCTCAAGGAGCTCAGAGACATTGTATAAATAGTAAAAATACATGAGCGGGAGCTAAGGTAAAAGCGGATGCCATGGAAACCGAATCGTAAGTAATACGAACATGGTGCGCAACAAGCGACCAATGTGTGTGAATAATCACGCAATGACATGGAGATGTTAAATAAGAGATGGTAGACAGACCGGGCAACAAGCCAGGAGTCTACACCAAATTATGAAAGACCTCACAGAGGAGGCAATGTTCATTCCTATTACAGTTGCATAAGGAACTGGAAGCAATTCCTTGATGAATCAAACTGATAAGTGAAGTAATAACTTCGGGACAAGAGTACCCAAATTGTTATAGAATCAACCGCATTGGATAAGGAAAGTGTTGTAAACGCATTAATGAACATGGCGTAAGCCAGTTAAGCGAAAGCTTAGAAACAACCGTGCGGCCTAAGGCCAAAGAAGCACGAAGGGTGTGGAACACACCAACAATAACAAGAAGTGAATTCCACCGGAATAAAAGCGGTAGGAAACCCATGAACATTTAAAAAACTGATGCTTAGGAAATGCAAGGTCATACAAGTAAAGAACACTTGTACAGAACCAGATGAATTGACATAATTCAGAAGCCATTAACAACAGAGGAAGCACTACAACTAAGTAGTGGCTCAACCTTAACCGACAACACGTCGGAAGAATTAAGTGAATAATCACAAGAAGTACACAACGGTATGTACAATAGATTTCCAAAAGAGCTGGATAGAAAATCTGAATCTCATTGAGTTCGCGTACGGTAAGAAATACCACGCTTGATTGATAAACCCTATTCCCAAGATAAAAAGGGATAAAAGGGTAATGTATAACACGTTAAGAATAACGAGAAGGGCGAACAAACCCCAAGTTATCAGGGTCGCGCAGCAGAAGCTAGTGGGCCCAAAATTCTAAGGTTTAACATACCTAATGGATAGGAGTGGTTGGCTAATTATCAACGCTTGGAAGCCCCTAAGGCTAGAACCGAACCCGGTTAAGAGTTGAACAACTCCGATGAAAATTCTTGGTGCAGGGACTAACCAACAATACGGGTAAGACCCTTTGACCAAGGAACATCGTATGATAGACCGCATGGAAGCTGAAATACTCCATGACGGTTTAACGCCTTAGACCAATGTTCATGTTGACACATGATAGATTACGTGGGCGTAATCCCTTTTAAGGGGGGTAGAGCGAAAACCGCAAAGTGCATGTTTTACGTGATAAGTGCGTAAACTATAATGCGCATAACGCAAAAGAATTTGTTTTAATGACTGGTACTCATGTTACATAAACATTTGTACTCACTCATTGTGTAAATTATGTTTATTTGTGAGATTAGAAGTGAAAAGGAGTAGAGAAACTCCAGGGGAATGAGAACCCCGATTGGTAATAGTATGAGATATGAGCCGGTATGAAACCGGTGTTGAGAAATGAGTATGTTTGGGAGATATGATGAGCATAAATCGGTATGAAACCGATGTTGAACCTAGTGAGAATTGAGTCCCCTAGGGGATTTGATTTTATTTAACTTGTGAATGATTGTAGGATAGAGAATTAATTGGAGTTATGCTTTAGAATTTCTTAGGTATAGTAATTGGAGATAATTTAGTATGATGAGTGTTAGCAGAAATATGTATTACTATACTTCTACCTAGGCAGTGTACCTATCGTTTTGCGGAATAGTGAATTGAGTGGGGTTGTCGATCTCAGGGGCCTCGTTCAATTAATTGACAAATTCTAAATTTAACTGAGAAACCTAAACTTAACTAAGAAAACAGAACACGTCACTTTTTCAGGTTTTACTTAATTAATCCAATTGTAACTAAATTAACAAACAATAAACTTAAACAAAACGAGAATTAAAGGTGATTAATATGATAATTAAAGATGCTCCCCGGGTTGTTCTGCTAACCTATTTCTTCAAATCCTATTAAATAACAATTTCACTGATATTGCAATAAACTCAGAAACTTTAGATAATTCACCGACCGGGTCATGTACAATGAATTCTAATTGACTGGAAGAACTAGCAGCAGTCTAATGCTCTAATTTGGAAACAAATCAATCGCTTTAAGAACAGTTCCTATTGGAGACAGATTAACCTATAGGCGGGGTCACGCTTCTAGTCGTTAATCCGGTTTAACTTCCTATGTCTTGTTAATTAATCTCAGCACCGCATTTTGATTAGAAAACTACAAACGTAACTTTGATAATTAGCTAGAAAATCAAAGCGCATGAAGAACATGAATTAAACTATTGCATTAAATAAAAGTAGTGAAATAATTACATGATAAAATTCTACGAAATAGGTTCGCTTCCCCAATCCGGGGAACTAAAACAACTACTCACTCATGAATTCAGAAACAGAATTAACAACGACAAAAGACATAAAATAAATAAGAGAAAAGGAAAGAACAAACTCCATATTAAAATTATGGAACGATGATGGTCTGGTGGATGGTGGTCATGTGCGAATGTGGTGTGTGACGGTAATGGTGGATGTGTGTATGGTGTGGGCGGACGGAAGTATCGCTGGTGGTACGTGGTGATGGTGTGTGATGCTGTGATGATGATGGTGGTACTGGTATGGTGTTGGACGATGAATGGTTACGGTTTGTTGAATTGAAGAGAATGATTTCAGAGGCGCAGAGCGCCATCTCTGGTGCGCGTCCCCGTTTTCCAGCCCTAATCCCCCTTTATAAAGATTAGCGGCATTTTATTCATCTTTTTTTCTCTTGAACGCTGCGTCTCGACGACAAATATATGTGTCACGTGAAGTGTTGTACGTCAGAATAATCGATTTCGAGTGCAGCTGAGGTGTTGCAGCCTAAATATGCAGGAGTGCTGCATGTATTAAATTTGGTTCTTTTATATGTAATTTTTTTCCTTTCGTGTTTTATCGTACACGGATTTGGACTTCTACGGGTGCCGACACCATTATGTTCGGTGCTTACTCCCTCCGTCCCGGTCAAAGCGTCCACTTTACTATTTGAATGTATCGTTTGACTTCAATATTTAACCTATAAGATAATATATTTTTACAAATCTATGTTTTACAATGGAATCCTTATGTGAAAAACTATATATTATACAATTTAATTTTTAAAAATTATTTTATCTTATATGTTTAATATTGCAGTGGAAAAATGTGTCAAAAAGCAAACGGGACACTTATGACGGGACGGAGGTAGTATTATTTACACTATTTTAATATCTATTCTACGTTATTATATATTTGTGAGTTAAAAATTCCTTTTTATTTATTTTCATATATATTATATATATACATGTGTTATTTTAAAATTATAATATGTAACAAATTAAAAACGACATGATATATAACAATTTAAAAAATGACATGATGTACTAGATCTTGTTTTTTTTTTAAGTTTGTAGTTCAAATTTTACAAGTTTTATTTAATATACTATAATTATCTATTGTGAATGTTATATTAAATTAATTCTAATTACTACTAATTTTTTAAATAATACGCTTTAACGTAATATCCTGAAATTCAATACAATGAAACAAAATAAATATAAAACTATAATAAATATAGAGTATTTATCTTCACAATTTTATATTTATAGTCATAAAATAATGAGACACACAAAAATAAAGCAATGTAAAGATCATACAATCTCTAACGTTTTTAAACACTAGAATTTTCTTTTTTTAAAAAAAGAATTGTTATTTACTGTAACCAAATTATTTTATGCTAGGCTAGAAGTTCTTCAGCTGACTAGCGGCCAGAAATCTTGTAGTCGCATGTAAATGGTTAACCTGTGGCATGTAAATGGTTAACCTGTCGCATGTAAATGGTTAGCCTATCAATCATAAATGGTTAACCTGTCAATCGTAAATGGTTAACATGTCGCATGTAAATGGTTAACCTGTCAATCATAAATGGTTAACCTATCGCATGTAAATGGTTAACCTGTTGCGTGTAAATGGTTAACCTGTCTCATGTAAATGGTTAACCTGTCGCATGTAAATGGTTAACCTATCGCATGTAAATGGTTAACTTGTCGCATGTAAATGGTTAACCTATCAATCATAAATGGTTAACCTGTCAATCGTAAATGGTTAACATGTCGCATGTAAATGGTTAACCTGTCAATGATAAATGGTTAACTTATCGCATGTAAATGGTTAACCTGTCGCATGTAAATGGTTAACCTGTCGCATGTAAATGGTTAACCTGTCATTTGTAAATGGTTAACCTGTCGCATGTAAATAGTTAACCTGTCATTCGTAAATGGTTAACCTATTATTTGGAAAGTTAAAAATGAATTGAGTAGTTTTTACATATTAATGATATGAAATCATGGCTAGTATTATGTAAACTTATGGCATATTTATTACCGTATGAATGGAATATAATGCTGAAACTAATAAATAACAGATTGTAACTCGTACATATACCCGAAAATATTACTCAATATATGCTGAATTTTTTGGAAAATATGTACTTAGTGTCATTCAAGGCAATTCATAATAATTTAAACAATTGATATCAAGTAGCTTTTATATACTAACAATATACAGCCATGGCTAATATTATCTACACCACAAACCCACCCAAGGAAATCTTAAAACGTCAAGGCTTATTGCCGAGTCAGTTGCAACCAGGGGCGGAGCCAGAATATTAATTATGTGGGGTCACTATTGTTTGAACAAAAAAATTAAGATATTTGCTTATAATTGGATTTGAACCCAGGATAATTTACTCAATACTTCTGCCCTTTACAACTACACCACCAACAACTCTATAACATAAGGGGTCACTATACTATATACATATAAACTCTAATCATTATACATATAGGAATCTCTAAATTCTTTGAAAAGCGTGGGGTCACGTGACCCCACGTGTACCCCCTTGACTACGCCCCTGGTTGCAACATTATAAAGTATAAACTTAGTCAAAAAGATTACCCTACACCACAAACGCACCCCAAAATCCACCCTAGAAAATATTAAAAACATCGAAGGCATTTTTAGGGTTTGTAGTTCAGGGATTAGGGCCCTAATCCTTGAACCACAAACCATAAAAACCTGTCGAGTTAGTGTCCACATTATAAAGAATAGAATGAATAAAAAAAGATTACCCTACACCACAAACTCACCCCAAAATCACCCTAGGATATCTTAAAACATCGTAGGCTTATTGCCAAGTCAGTTGTGACATTATAAAGTATAGACTTAGTTAAAAAAAAGATTACCCTACACCACAAACCCACCCCAAAATCTACCCTGGAAAAAATTAAAACATTGAAGGCATTTTTAGGGCATAATCCCTGAACCACAAACCCTAAAAACCTGTCGAGTCAGTGTCCACATTATAAAGAATAAAAATGAATAAAAAAAGATTACCCTACACCACAAACTCACCCAAAAAACAACCCTAGGAAATCTTAAAACATCGAAAGCTTATTGCCGAGTCAGTTACGACATTATAAAGTATAGACTTAGTTAAAAAAAAAGATTACCCTACACCACAAACCCACCGCAAAATCCACCCTAGAAAAAATTAAAACATTTAAGGCATTTTTAGGGTTTGTAGTGAAAGGATTAGGGTTTAACGACCCTAATCCCTGAACCACAAACCCTAAAACTTGTCGAGTGAGTATCGACATTATAAAGAATAGGATAAATAAAAAAAGATTACCCTACACCACAAACCCACCCCTAGAACCATCCTAGGAAATCTTAAAACGTCAAAGGCTTATTGCCTAGTCAGTTGCGACATTATAAAGTATAGAGTTAGTTAAAAAAGATTACCCTACACCACAAACCCACCCCAAAATCCACTCTAGAAAAAATTAAAACGTCGAAGGCATTTTGATAACTACTAAAATTAAATTAACTACTTTTAATTTTTGTTCTTTTATCTCTTTAAACAAATTTCAAGTTCATGAGTAATTTTTTGTTTTGAACAACTAAAATTAACTACATTTAATTATAGTAGCATCATCAACTATAACTAATAATAGAACACCTTATAAACCAGACTAGTATCAATCGTGATAAAAATAACCTATAAAATTCTATGAGATGCACTTGATGAATCAATATATAACAAATAGTAATATAAAAATACGAATGCATATAATGATAATTACTTTGTGTATAATTACTAATATGATATTAGTTTATATAAAGAAAGAAATTTTAATTGATGTACTCAGAAAATATTCACATAACCATTAAAATAATTAATTAATATTTTAACATACCAATAACTATTTACTTATACCTCTTAACATATTAACTGCATATATAATTATCAATATATGTTTATCAATACATATATTCTCTATTTAATTAAAGAACCTTCATTCACCAAACTATATATGAATGATGCTTATTAATTTTCTATGTTAGAATAATATGAACATCATATATCAGATGTAATAGTGATAACATTAAACAAAGAAATGTTACAATCTGTCACTCGTTCCGCCACTGTATTCATAATAAAAAAAAAATCATTTTGACATTCTCACGCGCGGAGTGTTTTCGTGAGGCGGAGTGTTTTCTATTGCAGTACTCCTGCAACTGCAAACTTGCAGCACATGAGCCACTTCCATCAATTTCTATCCGCTGAAATGAATTGTGTCTGCTACGATTGTTTAATCATTGATCATGATTAATTAATTCATGAATATGAAACAATTTGTAGAGCGTGAGTGCATGGTTGTCCGTTGCATGTATAATTCAATCTCCTCTGTGTGCTTCATGAATCTCATTTGGTGATGAAGTCTCCCCATGTGCTGATGATAATAAATTCCCGCATAATGACTTGTAAATCACAACGGTGTGTGTGAATGAATCTTGAATCTCGTGAGTGTATATATATATATTATATATATATATATATATATATATAATGTTTGTTGTATTGTAATCCTCATGAGATAAAGAATGCAATTCCTTTATTTTTTCCTGTATTGACACATAAAATACATCATTCATATCAAAACATACATCTAAGGAAAAACATATGATAAGTGAGAAATATAGCATGAATTGTTATCAAAATAGGAAGAATTATAATCCTAAAAGTAGATATATTTCGCACTTATCAATGAGACAATTAGTAAGAGTAAATGAAATCTAGAAATTGAAAATGTATTGATGGGATTATGACTAGAAAGATAAAAAAGATAGAAGATGAAATAATGATTGACTATTTGATTGTGTGAATTGAGGTGGGAGGTGAAACTTGATTTGCTAGCGATCAAGGGAAACCGAACACAAATTGGGGTGGAAGGGTAGTTCAACACCGATGCTGATCACATTGGGGTTGAATGACTCTTGAAGCTCCCTATAAGTGGTCACAAGTAATAACGCTAGTAATAGATGTAATTATCATAAATTGGAACTTGGATTTGTATTGAGTTTTCAAAATGAATTTCCAACTGATTTTGGCAAAAATGATTTTCTTTAAACTTGAGAATGAGGATCAGTTTTGAAACCGCTCCCACGGGTGCTAGCTGAACCTTCCCACCATGCTAGACCGGTATCGGGTCGAAACCGGGGAAGTAAGGCTAGTGTGTGAGCCGGTGGGAGTGATGATTAGTTTTGAAACCATTACAACGGACGAGCAACGGTACTAAGTGACCGGTAGGATGTTTGTAGTGTGTGTTTTGTATTTTTCCAAGGGCAGCAGGATATGAGTAGTCCAGTGTTGGGAGGGTACCCAGAGTGCCTGAGGATCTCTAGATGTGCAAATGAATTTGATCAGAACCAAAGGACCGTAGGGCCAGAGAGCGTAAGTGCCCAAAGTCATAACGGCCGTGAACCAGAGAGTGTAAGTGTTCAAACGTGACCGGTACCTGAGGGATCACTCGATATGGGGGAGGATTGAGTGCCTAATTGTCTTCGGATGGACCCCCATGGAAAGGTTGACAAAGGATATTTTTGATTGCTATGCATGCAGTGACATGTTGTTTGGATGCGTGGTATATATTGAGTCAGACCTTGGGGTCTGTGAGGTTATATAGTGGTTATAACCTTAGCATAGAGTACCTATGTGAGTAACAATATTAGATTCACCAACTTTGAGGGCAAAGTTCCTTAAGGGGGGTAGATTGAAATACCCCGAACTTAAAAATGGTGATTAAATAATTCTAATATGGTATTTGAGGGCCTAATAGTGCCTAAAGAATTTTGGTGAAGAAAATAAAGCCAATAGAAAAGAGAAAACACTTAAAAAGCGAAAAACACAAAAATGAGCGTTACGTGACCATAGGAGGAATACTACATCGACAAGGATCTTAGATGGATTCCAAGGCTTAATAATGCCTAAATAATATGTGGGAACAATTCCCGAAGAAAGCGGATCCATAAAATGGATTAAAAACGCTAATAAGCTTTAGAGCACGTTTTTCGAGAAAACCCGAAAACGTGACTTTGAGTGGTCAAATGGACCCGTAAAAATTATATTCAATCAAATAACTATAATTAAACATTAATAGAAGCTTAAGAACCATTAAAATTAAAGAAACGATAAAAATCCAGAAAACGGACCCGGTTAGTGAATAGTGCTAAAATCGGGTAATTAACAAGCGTTTCTTGTAAAAGACGAAAAACGCTCCCAGCTTATGTGACTATGTGGGGCCGGTTTTAGGAGGAAAAATCAGCCTCTCTCACACACACACACCTAGCTAGTTAATAAAGGAAAAGAAGTAGAGAAAAAAAGTACAAATCACTTTCCTCTCTCTCTCCCCTCACTTTTTGTAGTACCCGGGGTGCTACCGTCACACTCACTCACTAGTGAGTGCTAAGGCTAACTACCACTATCCCTTCCAAATTAAGTTATACTTTTAAACCTTTATATATTCAGAATATAACAACAACTTATACAAACTTATACCAACATTATGCTTATACAAAACTGTTTAACCCTAATACATAAGTACTTTATCGTAATAATTACAACGCCCTCTAACTTCAATATCTATTCCTCTTTAGCTCCACTCTCTCATGCAACTTCATGACTAGGGGAAACACCATCCTTTCCTGTACTGTGGTCAGTCATACAATCACAGAGAAAAGACCACAGGGCATAACGCCAAAATCAGCAACGCTGAGTAACTCCCATCACAACATGTAAATACATTTTACTTGTAAAACTCCAAGATTACATAAACATAGCAACAAATATAGTGGAACACTACAACCATGACAACAGGATAATAGCATAGCACAATCACAATAGGGTCAACACATAAAAACCACAGATTAGCACCACCTGCTGATTACCTTAGCATAATGTGCATAAATGATCATTCAAAATATTATAAAGTATCACTCACCAAAACAATCAATCTCATTAGTAGGCAGTAACCAATGTCAAGATCCACTGAGTATAACATCCAAAACCATGATACAATTTCCACCTGTCCTCGCAATCGGTCTTTCGACATAGAGCACTAACACTCTCTCTCGACCCCTCGGATAATTCACCTCACCCCATGTCCTTAAGTGTGCACACCCCCTATGAATCATCAGTCCATAGAGTAGATCATGATGGCTTAGCTCCAATACATTGGTAGGAGCAAATAATAAAAGACCCCAATACATTGGTAGGGGCAGGCTTAGTAAACTCCAATACATTGGTAGGAGTAATATTCATAAACACATTACCACTTGGCTTAGGCACAACCTTGCCTTACACCTCACTTCCATATTCATAAACACAAGATAAATCAACACATAAAGTCAATATAATCACTATAGTAATTGCTGGATAGAAATAGCATCACAACAGTAAACATCATTATCCACGGTAAACACTGGTGCGGAACGGAGCAAAAAACACGGTTCAAACCGCTCAAAAACGACGGTTCTGAACCGTCTCTTAAACGACCGCCGTTTTTTGTCACCAGTCTTAAACGACGGTTCGAAAACCGTCTTTTAAGATGCTATTAAACGACGGTTTTAATCGAACCGTCTTTAAAAGATCTCGAGCGTAAAAATAAGTGAATCCGCTTAGATTAATTTGTATCTTTGGGTGGTCTCTAGGATTCGAACCCGCGACACATGGTGAAGTCACACGCGTGCATGCACTCCCTAACCACTATGCCACTGCATCAAACTTGTTTATTTTATGAACAAAACATATATATGTAGCATTTATAACTTAATCTTTTAATAATAGGAATTCTAATTGTTATTCAAACGTATGTTCACTCCTATATAAATTATAATAAGTAGTAAAACATTATAATATGTAAATAAGCATCATATTATATACATACTAAAGCTAAATATTATAAAATACTATATGTACATATAGTTACAATTAATTTAATTATAAAAAATGACTATAATTTACTAAAATATTTAATAAATGCTAATTATAAAATACAAATTTTTTAAAATTATATACATATTATCTCTTATCTATTTTGTGAATTTTAACCATCATGTAAACTAATTTAATATTTATTACTTTATGCTATTTTTCAAACTTTGTTAATTTGTGTTTAAACTATTTTTAAAAAAGAGGTTTAAGACGGTTGCGAAAAAACCGTCTTTTTTAAGCTTTAAGAACGTCGGTTCCGTCGACGCCATCTTTTAAAATGAAACGACGACATAATAAATGACGGTTCACCAATAACCGTCTTTTAAATTGATAGTATAAACGACGGTTCTCCTACAACCGTCTTAAAAGGTGTCTTACCGCCGGAAAAAAAATGCTTTAAACGACGGTTTGACATCAACCGTCTTAAAAAGTACCCCGCGCGCGGAAGGAGGTATTTAAGACGGTTATGTTGCAAACCGTCGTTTATTAGCCGTATTTTTTACTCTTTTTTCCACTAGTGAAACACCTGTACATTTAAGTATATCTCAACAGAAACACCAAATTCATCAAGCCAGGTATTCATCTAGCTTCACTCAACCAATATAAACCACAATGGTCTTTATGACACAAGAAAATCAATCCACACACAAACACACCCTTCTCGGTCAAACATAATAGCAATGGTGAATAATTACAGTTTTATTGTCGATTTTCAAGGTAGCTAATTATCAATTACTTTAACAGATGGTTAGGCACTTCCTTGCCTCATCCATTAGTTCAAAGTCAATAAAATACAAACTATAGCATCATAACAGGTTAGTACAACCAGCCAAAACATTCATTGAATAGAAACAATATAATATCAACATTTACAGTTTACCACTGTAAGAATTTATACACATTTGTACTTTCAGGCAAATTCACTGCGTTTACCTAAACCAAATTGTCAATCAGCTTTATATAGTCATTATAAACCTTATTGATTTTAAACTCAGAGAAGACAGCCCCTACAGCCATTTTCCAATTCGGTTGAAACAACAACAACAATAACATTTACATTTTGTACAACTTAGTACATCTTAGCATATCTTTGCTATTCCATTAGATATAACCTATATAAATGTTCCCCTAGCTCATTATAAGATATACCAACCTCATTGGTCTGTAATAACCAAGAAAAACAACCTATATAGCTTCACAACCAAACCAGTTTCACCTAGAACAACAATAACAACATTTGTTTAAACAGATTTAAGTTCCCTTGCTTTTCTAGCCTAAGAAACTCATCAAACCTGCTTCCCACTTTTACATGAATGTTAATACATCTATATAGCATCTTTCGCTCAGAAATTACAGCCAATAACACAGATAAAAACAACCAGAAACTCTGTTATACAGAACCAGTTGTTCAGCAGAATCTTAAGGCATATTTTTTTTCTAGTCACTTTAACTTGTTCTACTTGCCTATTCTCAGCCACGAATTTAACCACTTAACTAGAGAGTTTAAAGCTCTAATAATCAGATAATTACAGACTTAATCAATCAAAGAAATACAGTAACAAATCTGTCCATTATAAACCGCAAAACAACACTTAAAGAAAACAGATTTTGAAGGCTTGTTGTTCAAGGTAATTACCTGTTTTCTTCTAGCTATTTTCTTGCTAAATTCTCAAATATTTCTCCAGATCAAAGGCCCTCCCTTCATCTCTTAAATTCTCCTAGCTCCTGAACTTGAATTCCTCTCCCGAAGGTGGCGCACACAAACTCAACAACGACAGCCATGTTCCAGCACTAGTTTACGGTTTGTACTCTCCTCTTCCTTGTTGTGTTTAAATTTTCTACTAGTTTTCTTCTACTACCGCTGGGAATCTACGTTGGTAAAGAGAGGCAGGAGAAGGTTCAAGAATGGGGAAGTAAAAACTGCCGACCACAACTTACAAGGAATGAGGTAATTCGGCCAAGCTAATGTAGTTCTATGCCACCTCTTGATGTTTTGTTGTTTTATTCTAATTGGCTGGATGTATGGTTAACTCAGGTAATGCCATCAAACATATAACTATGCAGAGGGAGAGGCGGTAACTCTCATGTGATAAGGATTAACATGGAAGAGTTATAATTGCAAGAAGACAATTTAGCTATTTGCTAATAAATGCCATCGGTTTCCTATGTTGCTTTATTAGCACATGAATATGTACACTCAGCAAGGAAATACGGCAACTCTCAGCTGGGCAAAATTAGTTTTGCTTGAAATGATCACAAAATGACAAAAGACTTAATTGTTACAAAAATGAAATCGGCAATGTCAATGTAAGTGAGCTGATTTAACTTGTTGTTAATTTCTTTGCACATGGATGTGATAATAAGCAAAGAAAAACGGTTGTACATGGCTGGACAAAATGAAAATATTTAACCTTTAACCAAGCTTGGAGTTCGGCACTACATGATGTAAGTTAAGGCTGGTATGATCATAAAAGTAAACTAGCTAATTATATACATTTACATCCGGTAATATAAACTTTACATGTCACTGTAACAACGACACATCCGACATGGATTTTGTTGACCTCTTTAGACCATGTACGGTCCGAAATAGTACATTGGATTCACTAATATTTTAGCTAAGTATATTATAATACACTTAAGAATAAAAGAATAACATGAACTAATTATTTCATGTACAATCTAGCACTTATTGTACATTGTACATATTTTACAATTTACATTTGTACAAGCTAGTAATTTAATAACTTCCATTGTACTAGCTTATATCAATTTCAAGCAAACACATACACATATAAAATAATAAAGAAGGTATATTTTGTAGCTAGGATTTTCTAGGGCGTTTCACTTTTCTTCTCTTTCCTCACCTTCTTCCTCCCTCTGCCGATTTTTCCTCCCTTTTTTCCCCTTGCTGGCGATTCCAAGGTGCTCCACTGGCAGCCCACCTTCTTCCTCATGCCCAAGCCACATTCAAGCTCCAAATCACAAAAAATTTCATATTTGAGCTCCTCTCACCAAGGGCTACATTCCCCTCTTTTCAAAATCCCAAAATGGTGAAGTTGACCTCCACGGGTGTTGGCCATTTGAAGAGAAAACTACATGTTCTTGAAGCTTGGAGTCTCCTCTTCCTTCTAAGGTAAAAAGTTCCAAGGAAAAACGCATTTTTCTCCATCCCTTGCTTTGGCCGATTTTTACCCATTCTTATGCCTTGTTCTTTTCTTGTTTTGAGCTATTCTCCAAGTCTCCAATGGTGGGTTGGAGCTCCTCCTTTGATTCTTGACCAAAACCTCATTTTAGGGTTCCAAAGGTAATTTCCATCCTTGTGCTCCAAGCACCCTTCCTTGTATTCTAACTTAATTAATAAGCCTAAGTGTAGACACCAAAAATTCTCACCCCATAAAGCAAATTCCAAAACAATAAATAGAATAAGAGGGGTCGTCGCCTTTCTTTCTCAAAAACGTATTAGCATGTGTGCCAAAATGAAACCATCATTTCATAATCTCTTTTTTTTTTAAAAAAAAGCATTTCACAAAAACACAATTCTTCGAAAATGAATTTCCAACGATGATACGGTTTAAACCCGTCCCTGTTGTTTTATTTACTTATCTTTTTATTGCTTATCTTTTATTTTCATTTTGTTACTTACTTACTTTATCATATTTATTGTTACTTTTTCTTTTGTCTTCTAGCATTTACTTTTTTTTATCATCATCATTTTCATTGTTATTTATATCTTTTTATACACTTTTCACTATTATTATTCATGTTAGTATACTTCGTTTTATTTCTTATTTGATTAAACTTCATCTTATCTTATTTGGTTTTATTGCTTGTTTATTCCATCCTATTTACCATCACTTGTACATATCTAATTCAATTTCCTCTCTACAACATTCACTTGTATATTATCATAGTAGTACTATTTCATTATTTGATGTACTTATTGTTATTTTAATTCATTTGTTTGATACTTAATGATGTCCTCGTTTTATCTACATCCCATTGTTTCATGACTTTTTTTTTTTAAAAAACAATTCATTTTGATAGATTAAGCTCTTTCATTTTACTGTATATTCCCATTTAAAATGATATCGTTTTCAAAAGAATTCATCAAGTTCAAATTAGAGGTTTAATACTATTTCTCTCTTTGTATATCAGATTCTGTTATAGCATATCTGGTTAGTGCATGTAATGGGGGTCAGGAAACCCGAGTTCGATACTTAGTAACACTTGATTTTTATTTTTCATCCTCATCTTCAGCCGGCCCAAACATGGCCCAAGACTGCTTTGGGGATCTGTAAATGTAGCCCAGGAAAAACCCTAGCTGCCACCACATGTCTTCAATTCACATTACTCCCTCCGTTCTTAATATCTGTCGTTTTAGGATGTGATTCTTGTTCAAAAATATCTGTCATTCTAGCTTTTGACACACTTCTTTCCCTTTTACCCCTACTATTCAATATAAATAATTATTATCTAAATGAAAAAAGTAAAAAGTAGGGGCACATGCGTCATTGTCCTACTTTTCTTAATAAGTGTGTAAGTTTCTAAAATGACAGTTATTGTTGAACGGAGGGAGTATAAACACTACAAACCCACCAGCAATAGAACGGCGATCCAGATCCCAAGATTGTTCGTTTCAAAAAAAATTCTACCGTCTATTCCTTTCCTTCGTCGTGAACTCAAACCAAAAAGCCAGAGGAATTTCTCCTCCACTCCCGACGCCTTCTTCCACGTTGAACCACCACCAAGAACACCACACCCAAACTCCAGAAATCCCTATATTCTCGCCGAAAATCTCCCGACGCCCTAGCCTTCACCTCCGTTATCGACTCCGCTCAGAAGAAAATGATATCCAAACCCATGCAGGCCGACTTCCCTCGCATTCCCTCTTCCGCTATCTCCTCGGTTATGTTTATGTACTCGCCTTGTGTTTTTCTGTCTTTCTCCCCTTTCCTTTCAATTTCTGGTATAAGTTCCTCCTCAAACCATCCTAATCTTCTGATTTTCGCGTTCGATGATGCCTTCTCTGTGTCGTTCCGCCGAATAAACCACCGCTGGTGGCGATGTGGAGAAGAATGGTTTCTGTAAACTTAAGCATTTTATAGATTGTAGAAACTCCTGAACTAGAGCTACAAATCCTCATTTCGTAAGTTTTAGTTTTAGGATGGAATGGAATAACCGTCCAAATGTATGTTTTGTGTCTTTGATTAAAAGGAGGTGGGCATTCCCTTGACAACTCTGAACGAAAGTTTTCTTTTCTGTCAATTCTTCTTTCCTTTGTTCACATTTCGTTACATATCTGCATAAATCTGGGGTAAACATCCAGCCTGGCATGAACTTGGAGGTTCACGGACATGGCAGGAAGCTGGGATTTAGTTTTGGCTCGAGAATCTTGAGCCCACTTTGTCAATATTTCTTCGGTCACTTTCTTTTGCTCCTGCTATTCATCGCCTGACTATCTTCTGTCTGTAATGGTAACGAGGCTGAATACTTCAATCTGTTTGGTTTGTGCTCTCTTCTTTGGCATGGTTTCGACTTACATATCCTGGAATTTATCTCTTAAATTTCGGCTTGACACCATCTTATATAAATAGAACCTCACTCCACATTCTGTCATGGGGACTCAATGGTCTCAGTTCATGTGTATTCTTGTCTGAAACTAACCTTGCAGTAACCTTCAAAGCTGCTCTCAGGCCCTCCCCATGTGGGCTACCGTATGTCTGTGATCACCTGAACTTCACGGTTCCTTCTCTGTTTCTTTTCTGGGTGTTGACTCAAGACAAGTTCGAGATTGTGTAGAGATCATTACCTTATGCTTCATCTTGGCTTTTGACATTACTAGGCTGTATCTGACTTCATTCATTTTTTTTCTCTCAAGTCGACCATCACTGTAAACTAATTGTTGCCTTTGTCTCTGTTTGCTGCGTTTCTTTGTGTATATTTTGTTCTGCAGGAGAAGTTGTCTCCCTATTTCTGGTATTTATCTCTAATCCCAACTGGTTTTGACTCTTTCATCTCACTGGCATGACCCAGTAATCTGCTTAATGCCCATGCTCATCTTTATTGTTTTCATGCCACTCTTCTGTGTTGTCTCTTTAAACTCGTGGGACGTGTGTTGAGATAAGATGGCCTGTTAAAAATCTGGGAATGTATATCTATCGCACTTCGCATACTTGGCTATAACAGATTCTTTTCATGCTATCTTTGTCTTCATTTCGTATTATGGCCTACAGATGTTGAAAAGGTTAGAGAAAAACAGGAGTCATTTTTTTTCTTTCATGCTTAGTTAGTCACTGGGTTTCAATGCTAAGATTTCGGACAGTGAAAAAAAAGAAGGTCAAAGTGGCCAAGGGAATGTTGAGTTTATTCTATGCAGTTTATGATTAGTTCAATCTGGTCACTTAAGACTTGATTTTCAGAATTAAAAATTAGATTAGAATAATAGATGGTCTGTGAATATGTTCAGTCTTAAGCGTTCGATGAGTTTAGATGTTTTTTGCCGCTTTATGGTTTAGTTTGGAAGTTTAGGGTTTGCAGCAGCAAGATGTAAACAAAAAAAGAGAGAAGGGGAGTCTGAAACAAACTAGCAGTTTGGTTTGGAACTCGTCCATCAGTTAAAATTTCTATGGGGTTTTGAGTAGGCCACAAAAAACTAGTTAATAACTTTGTTGCTGAGTGGTAATCTGCTGATTAGAGCGTTTGGCTATTAGGCTTCAACGATCCTTTGTAAACTGTGGCTAATGAGATGAGGCTTTTGATGTTAATTCACTGTCTTTTGCTTTGAATTTTTGTTCGGACTGACAGTTGAGGATAGCCGGGTATAGCCCTTAAACTCCCTTGCTTCGCTTTCGATAATTCAAATTTCAGGCTGTTCTTTATTAATCCTATCTCGACTAGGATCGTTTTTTTTTTTTACTATGTGAATTATTTGCTCCCCGACTCGTCCTTGCACATATACTTTAATTGGTCATGTTTTTTCTTTGCAATTAGTTATTAGGCTTGTTTAATTTTGATATCCTATAGACCTAGTTATTAGACTTTAGGACCAAGCTTTAGGATAGTGGGTGAACCCTTGCCCATGGTGAGCCATGGTCTCATCTAGCAAAGGGTGATCCCTAAACCCAAACCACATCTTATTATAATAACATGTATTAATAAAAGCACTTTCCCAAAATTCATCCCAATTTGATACATCATTTCTTCCCAAATTTTCCAAAGCACATCAGGCCCAAAAATCAATCTGGCCTAAAGCTTCAATCAGGCCCAAGGCCCATTTCAGTCCAGAAACAATCTTCAGCCCAAATAAAAGGCCTAAGACCCATTTCAGCCCAAAAAAAATCAAGTTAAGTCCAACATCCCAAACCAAATTAAGGCCCAAACAAAATCTAGGCCCAAGCCCAACTCGACCCAAGGCCCAAGCCCAACTCAACCCAAGGCCCAAGGCCCAACTCGACCCAAGGCCCAAGGCCCAACTTGACCCAAGCCCAACTCGACCCAAGGCCCAAGCCCAACTCGACCCAAGGCCCAAGCCCAACTTGACCTAGAACCCAAGCCCAAACAAGGCCCAAAAACCTAGTCTTTGACCAATCCGAACTTTGACTTTGGCCCAATCTTTGACTTGGTCCAACTTTGACCAATCTGAACTTTGACCTTGACCCAATCTTTGACCTAGTCCGACTCTGACCAAATTCAAATTTGACCTGAAGCTTTGACTTGATCGAACTTTGACTTTGACTCAGTCCAATGTTGACCAACCCGAACTTTGACCTGGTCCAACTTTGACCAACAAAACTTTCACCAACCCAAAATTTAACCCGGTCCGTTTTCCAACTTTAACCCAAATTCAATTCAAACCAAATTCAAATAAAACCCAATTCATTCAGCTCAATTCAATTCAAACCTGATTCCATTCAATTCAAATCCAGATTTAATGCATCCAATTCAAACTCATTGTAATTCCCGTTCAAACTCCAAAAATCCAAAAAATCTCTTTTCTCAAGTTTTAAACAATCTTTTCATTCAAATTTCATCAAGCTTTCAAAAGAAACCATTTTGTGGAATTTTAAAGGAAAAAATCTTCTCACATCATAGAAAACTCTTCTCAAATGCAGAAAGTTCTTCTCACATATACAGAAAGTTTTCTCCTAAGACATTTCTCAAAATCAGTGTTTCTTCATCGAGAATTCCGAACAACTTCAAAATGTTTTCCAACTCGGTTTTTAGACTCAAAACTAAACCGTTTTCGGGGAACATGAGATGTCTAACACCTTCAAAGAACGTTTTCTTCCTGGTTAAGTGTCACCTGTCTCCCTTCCAAAATAAAAATCCGAGGCCTGGCACTGGGTCATAACCTCCCTTGTCGCAGTCTGGATCTCTTTAGGCGGGGCATTAGGGTGACAAACCTCCCCTAATTGTAGCCTAGATTTTTACAAGGCGGGGGTGCTAGGGAAGTAACGGCCTTCCTAGCTGCAGTCGGGATTTTAAAATCGTCTAACTCCCTTCCGCTCGATTTCAATGTTTTCGGTTTTTAACGTTTTAAAACCCGGGGGTTGGAGACGTATTAGGGTTTGACCGAGAGCATCTCATTCATGGTGTTTCTCTCTAAATCCTATTTTTTGACATAAATTCATTGCCCCATCTTTCGAGCCTCGGCACTTACCGTTAATTAAGTGTCGTGTTCGAGTGGGTACATAGGGTAATCCCTCGGGATTATCCGCCCTTTTACAACAAAAAATGATTTTTCGGTTTTAATAAAAAACTTTAAGAGAGACAATTTTGACAATCATTCCTCCAAACAATTCAGTCCACCATCATGTAACACCCCCGAATAACGATCAACAATTAAACGACGCGCCTAAAGGTAGCATGTGATGTCTACGCAGCGGTTCCTACTCTATTCGGGTGCTACAGACGCCAACCACCCACGTGGTTGACAGACCACATTACTAACACCAAGTTACTGTCTGAATGACTCGAAGTCCAACCTTAACGAAATCCAAATACAACATAAAGTACAACCCAAGTACCGAGCGTCTATAGTATAGTTAATAACTTAAACAACACAACCCGAACTTACAACAAGGGTCTAGTGATACATAGTCACAACCCATACATAAGAAAGCATACTACTTAAAAGTCTTGCCCAAATGGACTACCCCCATGTTAGTCATTCCACCTACGCTCCGTCACGTTCCAGATGATCACCGGTAAAAATAAAGAACTCAGCAAAACTATGCTGAGTATGAACGTGTGAAGCCCGCATGTTACCGGGCCACACGACTACTTGGTCGAATATGATTAAGTCAATTTAGATGCTATAATAAAGCAGTAAAGCACACATCCGCACATCATGATATCATACACACTCATCGGTAGAATAGCAATAATATCAAAAGCAACCAAGCACAACTTGCAAGTAGTAATGTCAAACACGCAACTCAGCACAATAAGCTGCTAATGTAGCAACAACAGTCAAGCAATTTATAGGACGTGTGCGTAGGTATATTATACCGTCGATCCTCACTATGGGATCATTCAAGAGGTTACGTATGGTTTCCTTGTTCTCATTACACATGTTTGTCTTTCTTCTCTAGCACCGAGTCAGGGGATATAGGTTAGATCTTGAGACTTTGTTATATAGGTGCTATTCATTCCTTGTTTCTTAAAGGATCACATTTGTGACTTTCTCTTGTTTGCTTAGTCTCATTACACACAGTTTTTCCTTTTATTCTCTGGCACCGAGTCAGGGGATAGATTAGATCCCGAGACTTCATTATGTAGGTGCTAATCGTTCCTTGTTCTTTGAGGATTGTTTTGGAAATTCTTTTATCACCGCACGTTGGAGGACGTCTCCTCCATAGCTAGTCCCCCATTCCCAACACCCAGGGTCGAGAAAGCGGAGTCATCTCTAGACTCCAGGATAAGCTTCACCAATTTGTCACTCCCCCATTCCCGACACCCAGGGTCGAGAAAGCGGAGTCACCTCTAGACTCCAGGGATGCTGAGAAAGTGGGGTCACCCAGGGACAACCCAAAATATACTCCAAAATAGACGGTCGAAGGATCTGATGCAGATGCCAACTCCCGATCATCCATACCGCGCTGCCCGAGCTGTTGTCTTCCCGGGTTGTTCTCGTGTTTCACCAGTTGGTACTTTTTGTTTCATTATCATTATAATCTCGACACCATAGTGGGTGTCATTAGCGGTCCTCTAGAGTTAGAGAGGAGTTGTCTCTTTGTATAGTTTTTTTGTTTTGTCTACGTGGTTTGTCATGTCCCACCAAAATGAGACTTGCTCTTCAGTATCATTAATGAATAGACAACCATAGTGGGTTTATGGTAGTCCCAATGGTTTGAGAGGAGTTCCCCTTATAGAGTTTTTCTTTGTTTTCATAATTCGTATAGTTCGTCTCAAGTTCCATAAACGAGAAAGGGACTAACTACTGTGTGCGCGCAGTAATATGCACAAGGATATATAACAAGCATACAAGCAAGCCACAAGAAGCAATCCAATTTCATGCATAGTCTTATAGTCATTGTCAACAAAGCACACAGCACACAAGCCGGTAACACGGAACAACATACGAACCACACATGTCCATACCTTATTCAAAAGCACGTGTCGTCTCACACACGGGATCTCGATCGGCGTTCGTTACGGCCCTAATGTTAATCAACACAACTTGTCAGTTTTATGATTTCATGCACAACCATTGTGACATTTTTCACTAGCTTATTCTACGTTAACATGTGCAATTCTCTAGGTGAGTCCTTAAGTGCCTAGTTTATATTAACCCTTAAAAATTTCCAAAACACGTTAACTACGTCCTTTCCTCTAGCTAACGTTTTTAGAGTATACTAAGCGCTAATCATGTAGCAAGTTTATATGAGATAGGTTTAACTTGTCTAGAGTGTGTTCCCTCCTTAGCTAAATAGCTATGTTTTAAGCTCATTAATTAGACAATCACACTCCTTAATTATTTCTAGAACTCCTTTATACCGAGGCCTAAGTGTCTCAAAACTGAAACAAGGTTCTTGCACATAACCTTATATTATAACACTTTGAATGCATCTAAAGGGTGTCTAGACTTCCCAAGAGGTTCCACAAGTTTAGCTGGATACACTAGGAGGTTTGGGTTGATTATCAATCTATTATCATCCTCATAAACACCCATGAACATCAGTTATACAGAAGAGCTTGACCGAAACTGAAACCATAATCCACATATTACTCCTTGGTTCTTGTCTCTAGTTAGTTCAGCCGATGTTCACTTCTTTCCCACTGTACTTACTCAGTTAGCTATGGGTGTTAGCAATTTCCTAAACTCGAGACTAACCTAATACAGCACTCACATAGCTTCGGTGATCAGTTACCTAGAAACACAGACGAAAGGTATTCAAAACCCAAACCAGACTGATTGCATTATCTTTTCTCCTGTTTTCCTTTCCGCTCTTTAATCTGGCTTCTCGTTTGCCCAATGTATACATAACTTATCAAGGTACGTTACGGGTGTTTTAGATTCATTGGCAACCCAATACAACACTCTTCAAATCATTCTGTACAGAGTTGTTCAGAAGAAAGAGTTTCAGAAACCATAAAAACTGAAGCATTCAATTCAGTTATCTTTTCCTTTCTGTTATTCACTAACTGTCTTTAAATTTTTACCATACTAGCTATAAGTGTGTTAAGGTTCAGTTATTTCTCAATCCAATCCTTATAAACCCCCTGTAATTGGGTTACACAGAGGATAAAACTTTCAGAGACTGAAACTCAAAAACTCAAGGTCTGTTAACTACTTCTTTTCTTTTCTGTTTCAGAACTTGATTCTTTCCTTTCTATTTCCCCAACTTAGTTACACTGAGTAGTTAAGTGTTTGTTCCAGATCTTAGCTTCAAGGATAGACCCAAGATAATAAGTGAAGGCCACTGGAAACAAAGCGTTATACAGAACAGGAAAGCTGAGAATCTGAAAACCCCAAAAAAAACTGAAACTGAAACTGAAATATCACACTCTGATATATTTCCTTCTTTTCTCTTATGTTTTTCTTATTGTTCACAAATCAGGCTTTTACTCTCCCCAATACTCCAGATGCTTAGTTACCCATTTCAGTATAGTTTTAATCCTTAAAACAGACCCCAAACAACTTGATTTTCATCACTGATGCATCCGAGAACAGCCACTGGAAACATAACCTGTCACATTGTCTTCTATCTTTCTGTTTCATTAATAACCTGACCCCTACTTTCTCCCAAAATATTATCACATGTAATCAGATGAATTAGCGAAGTTTTAAGCTCATAATCTCTCAGTATGACCACTTACACACCTCTGTTCACGGTTACACAGAGTTGAAAGAGATGGAAATTGATAACTGAAAACTGTGCATCATCTACTATCTCTTTTCTTGTTAACAGATTGATTTTCAGTCCTCCCGGTTTACCTTAGTTCCCTAGTTAAGTGTTTGATTTAATCCTAACCTCAAACCAACCCAAAGCAGCACGTTATTCTTCTGAAACATGTTTCATACAAAAACAAGAACCTCAGAAACTAAAACTGAAACTGAAGCATGAGAAATTTCCAGAACCTGAAATTCATAAACTGAACCATTCTCTTATTTGCTCACTGTCTGTTCTTCTAGCTGCCTCACGATTTATACCAAAATACTCACTTACTTTTAACTCCAAACAGACTCAAGACTCCTAGTTAAAGCTACTGAAGTGTCCCAAGCTGAATCGACAAGGAACTGGGAATTAAAAAAAAAAGCAACTAATATTTCTTTTCCTCATGTTCTTCTTTCTGGTCTTTTAATTTGTTTTCTGTTTTTTCCTAACTTTACAAGGCTGTTTACTACCTAGGTATATGGGTTAGCCGGATTTTAAATTCATCATTGGGTCAACACTATCTTCATATTACTTCTGAATTCCAGTTATACAGGCGTATGCTTGTTGCAGGATTTAAACTTATTTCTGCCCTGGTTTATTAACGAATCCATACAGAGTCTCCTAACCAATCTTAGCTTGCTATTCCACTCCTAAGTAGCTGGCACATCAGTTATTTTTTTTTTTGCTTCTGAATTCCCTAGTATTATCCTAGAGTAATACCCTACCATCTCGGCACTAGGGAGACACACGGTTTACGCTCCAACACATTGTTTCTCTGCTGTCTTACAGAAGAAGTTTATCACCAGATTTGTTTTCTCTAGCCAATTATGACATGGTTTATTAAGTTACCCAGCATTAGGTTAAGCGTCTTATCGAGATGGTAAGCTCCAAGCAACTCAGAACCACTTAGTAAATGTTACAGATGTTTCTCCACGACTGAAACTTGACAACACTGAAACTGAACTCAGGAAAGAAAGGAACCAGAACCCCTAAACTGATATATATTTTCTGTTGATGTTTTACTTTCAGCACCCAAACCTGTTTTCTGTTTACTCACTTGCTTACTCGTTTAGTTGAGTAGTTTATCCAGTTTTTTTCTCTCAATTCGAAACAGACTCAAGTAGCTTAGACAACCACCCTGATAATTCCTTACACAGGAAACCGAAAAGGAAATATAAACTGCTACCTTTCTTTTCTTACTGTTTCCTTTCTGTTCACACATTTGGTTTCTGTTTTTTTTTCTTTCCAAGTGTAAATGGGTACACTAGGTGTGTGAATAATGTGTCAGGTTCTACAACAACCACATAAAAAAAGATCCTTATGACTTCTCTTCTAATTGCACAGAAAAGCATCGGTTATAAAATCTGCTGTTTAACTCTCAGGCAAATGGCATTTTGTTAGACAATGCATCAGACTTCTATAGTTTCAATTTAGTTCCTTAAGCAACATTTTTTCTCTCAACTATACACATGTGAGTGGTTTATCAGACTGCATTCAAAAGAAACCAGTACGGGTTATTTGGATCAGCTCACTACCTTGTGTTATTTTCTTCCTTTTCCTTCTTTGCAGTTAGTTCTTCCTGATCCGCTCCTGGTGAAATGTGAAGCTCTCAGAAGCTTGGAATTTTGGCCTCACTGTAGAGCTTGCTCGGGGTTAGACTTGACAGGACAGGAAAGAAAAGAAATCACAGGTTGTAATAAACTGAAACTGGTCTCGAAGGGACTTACCTTATGGTTTTGTTTCAGTGAAAGATGTCTACTCAGGTGGTTTTGGTCACGCATAAGAGGTGAAGTTGCATGCTGGGTTCATGCATGAGAAACAAAGAAGATCAGCAGGACTTGGGCAGGGAATTTCGGGCAGAACATACAGAGGAAAGAAAGACAACAGTGAAGGAGGTTTGTTTAACCACAGCTGTTCGTAATTACCTGGAGCTGATATTTACACCAGTACGTGGCTAGCTTAAGTTAGTCTTCCTCTCCCAACAAACGCAGGTAGCTAGAGAGGTTGAGTAGGGAGTACTTAGTCAGAATCAATCATAAGGAAGAAAACACAGGAGTAACGAGAAGAGAAAGGGAACGATGCAGTCCAGCAGCATTACCTTGTGTGCAACCTCAGTGGGAAGTGAAGAAAATTTCCGAAACATGCAGAACTGGTGCACGTTCGAAGAGGGGAAAGGGATGGTCTGTGGGTTTATGCATCAGGTGACACAGAACACGGTGGGCTTATGCAGAGATAAATTAGTCGTTAATGTGACAAGTTCCAAAGGGAATCTGGTGTGCTCAAAATCTGAGGCGTGGGGGGTTTGGTACGTTATGGCTCTGGAGCATAGGATTTTGAAACAGGACAGAATGTGTCGACTTGTTTGTTGACTGAAACCGTGGTACACAGAGAACGGGAGTAGAGAATGGTAATGTCCTGAGGTGAGTATCTTGTTCAGGGTAGTTAATTCTTTTCTTATTGTTCTCCGACAGGGCCAAGAGGTATGGGCGGTAGAAGAAAAATAAGTAGCGATTCTGTCTTGATATTACAGAAGCACTGCGTCGAGTGTCTGATTCTCCTTCTTTTTATTTAGCTAGCTTAGTTGACGAGTTACTAGTTTCGGTGGCATAAGTTGCTGAATTTGAGCACAGCTCACCCGGTTAAGCACTCGGGGGAAGTACGGGAGGTCTCGGATTCGAAACTCAGCGGGAGCGTTTCTGCTCTTTTTTTTTTTGTATAAGCTATATAAAAGCTTATTTATAAGTATGAGCGACTATATAATACGTCGCGTTATTAATTTATACACGACTACCTTATTTTGTTACGTTATTAGTTATTTATACGTACACGTATATATATATATATATACGCCCCCCTTTTAGTTTGTCGCGTTTTAGTTATGTGTAACTATGAGACGTTATTATTATTAATTATTATATACGACGTTGTAATGTTGTAACGTTACGTATATGTATTTATGTACGCGACTGTATTAATATGTCACGTTCTCATGTTCTCGGACATATATATGTCCGTACTTAATTTAATTGTTCATGCATTATCACGTGTCCCGAATTATGTGACACGTTATTCTCGGATAGTCCTCACTCGTTTATGATTTTATGTGTTTATTTGTTTAGGGGTGTTTCAACTTACCCCCCTTAAAAGGGACTTTGTCCCGAAGTCTTTCTTCCTTAACTGGTGTTTTCCATTCTCGTTAATTATTGGGATCAAGTCCCGCATTCACTCATGCTAACCAAGGGATCAAGTCCCATATACCATAATTCTCACTACCCATAAGCACTTTGCCACATTAATGGTTTCTCACCAGTTCTCATAGTGATCCAAGATAGTAGTAATACGTAACCCATGCACGGCTGTAATCAAAAGGCACACAACATTCATTCACGACACAGTGTACATACACGTACATACCATTCACATACACACAATCCAAAACACACAAAACTACTAACCATCAACATGTGGTTGTGGGAATACACCCTAATAAATCAATACACAACCACTTTCTGTAACACCCCGAATAACGATCAACAATTAAACGACGCGCCTAAAGGTAACATGAGATGTCTACGCAGCGGTTCCTACTCTATTCGGGTGCTACAGAAGCCAACCACCCACGTGGTTGACAGACCACATTACTAACACCAAGTTACGGTCTGAATGACTGGAATTTAAACCTTAACCAAATCCAAGTACGTACAGGAATTACGAACCAAGTACCGAGAGTCTAATTCATAAGTTCTTACATAACCAACACAAACCGAAGCATACATCCAGGGTTTAGTGTTACAGAGTCATAACCCATTCGTTAACATACTACTTAAAAGTCTAGCCCAAATGGACTACCCCCATGGTAGTCATTCCACATACGCTCCGTCACGTTCCAGATGATCACCTGTAAAAATAAAGGACTCAGCAAAACTATGCTGAGTATGAACGTGTGAAGCCCGCATGTTACCGGGCCACATGACTACTTGGTCGAATATGATTAAGTCAATTTACATGCTATAATAAAGCAGTAAAGCACACATCCGCACATCATGATATCATACACACTCATCGGTAGAATAGCAATATCAAAAGCAACCAAGCACAACTTGCAAGTAGTAATGTCAAACACGCAACTCAGCACAATAAGCTGCTAATGTAGCAACAACAGTCAAGTAATTTATAGGACGTGTGCGTAGGTATATTATACCGTCGATCCTCACTATGGGATCATTCAAGAGGTTACGTATGGTTTCCTTGTTCTCATTACACATGTTTGTCTTTCTTCTCTAGCACCGAGTCAGGGGATATAGGTTAGATCCCGAGACTTTGTTATATAGGTGCTATTCATTCCTTGTTTCTTAAAGGATCACATTTGTGACTTTCTCTTGTTTGCTTGGTCTCATTACACAAGTTTTCCTTTATTCTCTGGCACCGAGTCAGGGGATATAGATTAGATCCCGAGACTTCATTATGTAGGTGCTAATCGTTCCTTGTTTCTTTGAGGATTGTTTGGAAATTCTTTTATCACCGCACGTTGGAGGACGTCTCCTCCATAGCTAGTCCCCCATTCCCGACACCCAGGGTCGAGAAAGCGGAGTCATCTCTAGACTCCAGGATAAGCTTCCCCAATTTGTCACTCCCCCATTCCCGACACCCAGGGTCGAGAAAGCGGAGTCACCTCTAGACTCCAGGATGTGCTGAGAAAGTGGGGTCACCCAGGGACACCCAAAATATACTCCAAAATAGACGGTCGAAGGATCTGATGCAGATGCCAACTCCCGATCATCCATACCGCGCGGCCCGAGCTGTTGTCTTCCCGGGTTGTTCTCGTGTTTCACCAGTTGGTACTTTTCGTTTCATTATCATTATAATCTCGACACCATAGTGGGTGTCATTAGCGGTCCTCTAGAGTTAGAGAGGAGTTGTCTCTTTGTATAGTTCTTTTGTTTTGTCTACGTGGTTCGTCATGTCCCACCAAATGAGACTTGCTCTTCAATATCATTAATGAATAGACACCATAGTGGGTGTCATGGTAGTCCTCAATGGTTTAGAGAGGAGTTCCCCTTATAGAGTTTTTCTTTGTTTTCATAGTTCGTAGTAGTTCGTCTCAAGTTCCATAAACGAGAAAGGGACTAAACTACTGTGTGCGCGCAAGTAATATGCCACAAGGATATATAACAAGCATATAAGCAAGCCACAAGAAGCAATCCAATTTCAGGCATAGTCTTATAGTCATTGTCAAACAAAGCACACAGCACACAAGCCGTGTAACACGGCAACATACGAACCACACATGTCCATACCTTATTCAAAAGCACGTGTCGTCTCACACACGGGATCTCGATCGGCGTTCGTTACGGCCCTAATGTTAATCAACACAACATGTCAGTTTTATGATTTCATGCACAACCATTGTGACATTTTTCACTAGCTTATTCTACATTTACATGTGCAATTCTCTAGGTGATTCCTTAAATGCCTAGCTTATATTAACCCTTAAAAATTTCCAAAATATTAATCCTAGGCTTATATTACTCCTAGGACATCCACATTGCCAACTCACACGTTAACTACGTCCTTTCCTCTAGCTAACGTTTTTAGAGTATACTAAGCGCTAATCATGTAGCAAGTTTATATGAGATAGGTTTAACTTGTCTAGAGTGTGTTCCCTCCTTAGCTAAATAGCTATGTTTTAAGCTCATTAATTAGACAATCACACTCCTCAATTATTTCTAGAACTCCTTTATACCGAGGCCTAAGTGTCTCAAAACTGAAACAAGGTTCTTGCACATATCCTTATATTATAACACTTTGAATGCATCTAAAGGGTGTCTAGACTTCCCAAGAGGTTCCACAAGTTTAGCTTGATACACTAGGAGGGTTTTGGGTTGATTATCAATCTGTTATCATCCTCATAACACCCATGAACATCAGTTATACAGAAGCTACAGCTTGACCGAAACTGAAACCATAATCCACATATTACTCCTTGGTTCTTGTCTCTAGTTAGTTCAGCCGGTGTTCACTTCTTTCCCACTGTACTTACTCAGCTAGCTATGTGTATTAGCAATTTCCTAAACTCGAGACTAACCTAATATAGCACTCACATAGCTTCGGTGATCAGTTACCCAGAAACACATACGAAAGGTATTCAAAACCCAAACCAGACTGATTGCATTATCTTTTCTCCTGTTTTCCTTTCCGCTCTTTAATCTGGCTTCTCGTTTGCCCAATGTATACATAACTTATCAAGGTACGTTAGGGGTGTTTTAGATTCATTGGCAACCCAATACAACACTCTTCAAATCATTTTGTACAGAGTTGTTCAGAAGAAAGAGTTTCAGAAACCATAAAAACTGAAGCATTCAATTATGTTATCTTTTCCTTTCTGTTATTCACTAAATGTCTTTAAATTTTTACCCTACTAGCTATAGGTGTGTTAAAGTTCAGTTATTTCTCAATCCAATCCTTATAAACCCCCTGTAATTGGGTTACACAGAGGATAAAACTTTCAGAGACTGAAACTCAAAAACTCAAGGTCTGTTAACTACTTCCTTTCTTTTCTGTTTCAGAACTGGATTCTTTCCTTTCTATTTCCCCAACTTAGTTACACTGAGTAGTTAAGTGTTTGTTCCAGATCTTAGCTTCAAGGATAGACCCAAGATAATAAGTGAAGGCCACTGGAAACAAAGCGTTATACAGAACAGGAAAGCTGAGAATCTGAAAACCCAAAAAAAATTGAAACTGAAACTGAAATATCACACTCTGATATATTTCCTTCTTTTCTCTTATGTTTTTCTTATTGTTCACTAATCAGGCTTTTACTCTCCCCAATACTCCAGATGCTTAGTTACCCATTTCAGTATAGTTTTAATCCTTAAAACAGACCCCAAAACAACTTGATTTTCATCACTGATGCATCCGAGAACAGCCACTGGAAACATAACCTGTCACATTGTCTTCTATCTTTCTGTTTCATTAATAACCTGACCCCTACTTTCTCCCAAAATATTATCACATGTAATATGAATTAGCGAAGTTTTAAGCTCATAAATCTCTCAGTATGACCACTTACACACCTCTGTTCACGGTTACACAGACTTGAAAGAGATGGAAAATTGAAAACTGAAAACTGTTGCATCATCTACTATCTCTTTTCTTGTTAACAGATTGATTTTCAGTCCTCCCCGGTTTGCCTTAGTTCCCTAGTTAAGTGTTTTGATTTAATCCTAACCTCAAACCAACCCAAAGCAGCACGTTATTCCTTCTGAAACATGTTCATACAGAAACAAGAACCTCAGAAACTAAAACTGAAACTGAAGCATGAGAAATTTCCAGAACCTGAAATTTATAAACTGAACCATTCTCTTATTTGCTCACTGTCTGTTCTTCTAGCTGCCTCACGATTTATACCAAAATACTCACTTACTTTTAACTCCAAAACAGACTCAAGACTCCTAGTTAAAAGCTACTGAAGTGTCCCAAGCTGAATCGACAAGGAAACTGGGGAATTAAAAAAAACAAGCAACTGATATTTCTTTTTCCTCCTGTTCTTCTTTTCTGGTCTTTTAATTTGTTTTCTGTTTTTTCCTAACTTTACAAGGCTGTTTACTACCTAGGTATATGGGTTAGCCGGATTTTAAATTCATCATTGGGTCAACACTATCTTCATATTACTTCTGAAATCCAGTTATACAGACGTATGCTTGTTGCAGGATTTAAACTTATTTCTGCCCTGGTTTATTAACGAATTCATACAGAGTCTCCTAACCAATCTTAGCTTGCTATTCCACTCCTAAGTAGCTGGCACATCAGTTTTTTTTTTTGCTTCTGAATTCCCTAGTTATTATCCTAGAGAAAAACCCTACCATCTCGGCACTAGGGAAACACAAGGTTTACGCTCCAACACATTGTTTCTCTGCTGTCATACAGAAGAAGTTTATCACCAGATTTGTTTTTCTCTAGTCAATTATGACATGGTTTATTAAGTTACCCAGCATTAGGTTAAGCGTCTTATCGAGATGGTAAGCTCCAAGCAACTCAGAACCCCTTAGTAAATGTTACAGATGTTTCTCCACGACTGAAACTTGACAACACTGAAACTGAACTCAGGAAAGAAAGGAACCAGAACCCCTAAACTGATATACATTTTCTGTTGATGTTTTACTTTCAGCACCCAAACCTGTTTTCTGTTTACTCACTTGCTTACTCGTTTAGTTGAGTAGTTTATCCAGTTTTTTTCTCTCAATTCGAAACAGACTCAAGTAGCTTAGACAACCACCCTGATAATTCCTTACACAGGAAACCGAAAAGGAAATATAAACTGCTACCTTTCTTTTCTTACTGTTTCCTTTCTGTTCACACATTTGGTTTCTGTTTTTTTTTTTTTCCAAGTGTAAATGGGTACACTAGGTGTGTGAATAATGTGTCAGGTTCTACAACAACCACATAAAAAAAAGATCCTTATGACTTCTCTTCTAATTGCACAGAAAAGCATCGGTTATAAAATCTGCTGTTTAACTCTCAGGCAAATGGCATTTTGTTAGACAATGCGTCAAACTTCTATAGTTTCAATTTAGTTCCTTAAGAAACATTTTTTTTTCTCTCAACTATACACATGTGAGTGGTTTATCAGACTGCATTCAAAAGAAACCAGTACGGGTTATTTGGATCAGCTCACTACCTTGTGTTATTTTCTTCCTTTTCCTTCTTTGCAGTTAGTTCTTCCTGATCCGCTCCGGTGAAATGTGAAGCTCTCAGAAGCTTGGAATTTTGGCCTCACTGTAGAGATTGCTCGGGGTTAGACTTGACAGGACCGGAAAGAAAAGAAATCACAGGTTGTAATAAACTGAAACTGGTCTCGAAGGGACTTACCTTATGGTTTTGTTTCAGTGAAAGATGTCTACTCAGGTGGTTTTGGTCACGCATAAGAGGTGAAGTTGCATGCTGGGTTCATGCATGAGAAACAAAGAAGATCAGCAGGACTTGGGCAGGGAATTTCGGGCAGAACATACAGAGGAAAGAAAGACAACAGTGAAGGAGGTTTGTTTAACCACAGCTGTTCGTAATTACCTGGAGCTGATATTTACACCAGTACGTGGCTAGCTTAAGTTAGTCTTCCTCTCCCAACAAACGCAGGTAGCTAGAGAGGTTGAGTAGGGAGTACTTAGTCAGAATCAATCATAAGGAAGAAAAACAGGAGTAACGAGAAGAGAAAGGGAACGATGCACTTCAGCAGCATTACCTTGTGTGCAACTTCAGTGGGAAGTGAAGAAAATTTCCGAAACATGCAGAACTGGTGCACGTTCGAAGAGGGGAAAGGGATGGTCTGTGGGTTTATGCATCAGGTGACACAGAACACGGTGGGCTAATGCAGAGATAAATTAGTCGTTAATGTGACAAGTTCCAAAGGGAATCTGGTGTGCTCAAAATCTGAGGCGTGGGAGTTTGGTACGTTATGGCTCTGGAGCATAGGATTTCGAAACAGGACAGAATGTGTCGACTTGTTTGTTGACTGAAACCGTGGTACACAGAGAACGGGAGTAGAGAATGGTAATGTCCTGAGGTGAGTATCTTGTTCAGGGTAGTTAATTCTTTTCTTATTGTTCTCGGATAGGGCCAAGAGGTATGGGCGGTAGAAGAAAAATAAGTAGCGATTCTGTCTTGATATTACAGAGGCACTGCGTCGAGTGTCTGATTCTCCTTCTTTTTATTTAGCTAGCTTAGTTGACGAGTTACTAGTTTCAATTCGGTGGCATAAGTTGCTGAATTTGAGCACAGCTCACCCGGTTAAGCACTCGGGGGAAGTACGGGAGGTCTCGGGTTTGAAACTCAGCGGGAACGTTTATGCTCTTTTTTTTTGTATAAGCTATATAAAAGCTTATTTATAAGTATGAGTGACTATATAATACGTCGCGCTATTAATTTATACACGACTACCTTATTTTGTTACGTTATTAGTTATTTATACGTACACGTATATATATATATATAATATATATATATATATATATATATATATATATATAGCCCCCCTTTTAGTTTGTCGTGTTTTAGTTATGTGTAACTATGCGACGTTATTATTATTAATTATTATATACGACGTTGTAATGTTGTAACGTTACGTATATGTATTTTTATATACGTATATATATATGTACGCGACTGTATTAATATGTCACGTTCTCATGTTCTCGGACATATATATGTCCGTACTTAATTTAATTGTTCATGCATTATCACGTGTCCCGAATTATGTGACACGTTATTCTCGGATAGTCCTCACTCGTTTATGATTTTATGTGTTTATTTGTTTAGGGGTGTTTCACATCATCTCACTCTAAATTCAAAATATCCCAAAACATCAACCTTTCAGAATCTCAAATTCGAATAACCCGGGATCTCTCCCAAATGCCAATTGTCTCACACATACCCAAATCATCTTCAAAACCTAAAATCATTCCAAATTCAAACCATCACCCAAATCCCAACTTCTTCCAAACTTCTAAAGTCTCACAGGCCTGAGCGCCCCCACAGACTCGAACATCTCAATTTCTTCACCATCTTAAGATTTCAAAACGTCTCACAGGCCCGAGTGCCTCACAGACACAAACACTTCAACCTCTTCTGCCATTTTAATATTCAAACGTCTCACAAACCCGAGTGTCTCATAGACTTTGATATCCCATTACTCCCACTACATGAACATCTCAAATGTCTCATAGACCCGAGTGTCTCACAGACTAACCTCTCAAACACCTCAAAAACTTTCAAAACCCCAAAATATCCAAAATCCAAAAATCCCTGAACTACGTAAGGTCTGATCTCAACAGGGAGTTGAGTACTTAGGCAGCCCATCTAGGGTGCGACCCCATTCCAAACACAAAACCCATTTCCCCCTCTAAGGAGTTCTTCATACCTTTCGAAACTCTCAACCCTTCTTCGGCTCCCACAAACTTTAAACCATGAGACTCTAAGTCTTGTCTATTCACTTAACCCCGACTGTTCCCAAACCTTCATTCTTTATTCATTCGAATTAAGCGATTCCTCTTCTTGGCGCTAGCTTGGTAGAAAAGCTCGCCTCATCCACTCTCTTTCTCCCTTCCCATCCTAATCTTATCCTTTGGCTTCAACTGAATCTCCCTAATAAGGTTTTGAAAAAAGATAATCCCGACAATTGGAGACCGAGGTTTCCTCGGGCACCAATCCGAAGTCGTGGTCGTTGCCACTTATAAGGGGTGTAACCCAGTGCGAACCCACAACAGAATCTCTGCAAATGACCACATAAGTCCTATCCATAGGCAACAAATTCAGAGTCAACCAACGGTTCTTAGAACCCTCATTCCCTTCCTTCCTAGTATCTTAGGTCAAACTAGGTGGCGACTCTAGTCAATACCGCCTTATAGAGGCATAAGTCCGCGTGGAGCCCATCGAGAGCGGGTGTAGTGCACACTTACACTCCCTTTTATGCTTTATGGGAAAGACGGACGATTTAGTAGGTATTTGAGGGATGCCAAGAATAACGGGTTTTCACCCTCCACAGAATGGCATTTTCTAGGATCTAGGCTTCTCAGTCAGATCATATTTAGATAGACCCCCCTCATACCGAAAAATCACCCTCCACACTAAGTGCATTGTTTAAGTGCTTAATTCCCCATTTGGGTGTTGGTCTAGAGTTTGGGCAATGGCAATGCCCCTTGACCGATTTTGTATCACGAGGAGTGGAGAAGAGAAATGAAAATGAAGAACTTGTGAATTGAAGGTAACTAAACTACCTTGATGCCTACCTTTAATGTTGTAGGATTTAGGTTGGGAAAATTAAACGATGAACCAAACTTGAGCTAAGAAATGTGTTTGGTAGTTAGATGAGAAATTTGTGAATGGTTGTTTGAATTTAAGGGCCTTAGAGCCAAGTTGTTTGAGGATATGTGTATATTGTTGATTAATGAGATTTTGGATGAGTTTGATGAAGTGTTGTGTGCTGGTAGAATCCTTTGTGGATTTGGTTAGTTGAATTGCTTTAGGTGAACAAATTGTGTATTTGGGCAATGTTAGAATTGTAGGGAAGTTATGGCAAAATTTCGGTAGAAACGGAGTTAGGTGACTTTATGAGTTTGAGGAACCTAAGAGTAACTAGGTGTTGAAGAAGATGAATTTGGGGTTGGATAACCACCCTAGGAAGGCTTGATTAAGGAGGGGATTAAGGTGCAAAATCTGTAGCACAAATGGGTAGAAAAGTCATGAATTTATCTAAGGGGTGAACTAGGGTGTTTAGCTTGTGAAACAAGATGTGAACTTGAGTAATGAGTGTGCAAATGGTTAGAAAGGATTTGGAATGGTCAAGATGGGTGAGAACAAGAGGTAAGTTGTTAAGAGGAGTTTGGAAAATGCACTAGAGTGCCCAAGTGCAAAAATGAGAATTTAAGTTGTAGAATTGAACAAGAATTGGGTAATGAATATGACCAATGATTTGGGAAGGTTTAAAGAGTGTTTTAGGGTGCTAAAACATGTTAGGAGACATGTGGAATGATTAGGAAAAGATTGGGTGAGAATTTAGGTGAATTTGGAGTTCAAAGTGAGGAATTAAAATGGGTACTAGGCTGGACCAACCTTGGTAGGGTCGGTCGGCCTGAAATTTGCAAATCCAGAGTATTCTGACTTCGATCGACCTTAGGACATACCTTGGTAAGGTCGGTCGGGCTAAAATTTTCAAATCCGGAAGTCTTCTGACTTCGATCGACCTTAGGACCGACCTTGGTAGGGTCGGTCAGACTGAAATTTTGTAAACCCGTAACCTACTAACTTCGACCGACCCTAGGAAAGGTCGGTCGGGTAAAAAAAATGGCATTAGTAGTAAGCCATTGGTAGAGTAATTATGGTAAGAAGAGTATGCCCTAAGAACCTAAGATTAATGGGGTAACAGGGTTAAACTATGAGAGTATTAGTTGTTACATACCGTAGTACTTTGTTATTAATAGAAACACTTGAAATGTTATCAGTGAATCAAGTGTGAACCGAGGAGCATAAGGTACGTGGTAAAGTAACCCACGGTGAAAGGTATGATTTTCTCATGCCCTATATCCTAACCGTGTTACACTGATTTATGTGCTTGTGTGTCGGCTTAATCAAGATAAAAACATGAAAATGATTTATTGCACTTGATTGTTTGTCTTGATGCATGATGAATGAACTAACCATACTTGAATGGAGGTGTGGACTAACTAAGTCTTATAGACCGACTCTTAGATGAGCATTGTTTGATTAGTGACTCGTAGAAAGAGTCATCTCGCAAATTAATGAAAACGTGGGAACACACGAAAACCATCGATTGAAAATATGATAAGATAAACTTATGAACTCACTAGAACGTGAGAGAGTTGTGCGGGATTAGTAAACTCCCGATAACGGTTAGAGAACTGAAACGAACGAACCACGAAATAACTAATGGTGGAAGTAAAAGATGAAACCTCTACTAAGAGATTATTGAAGGTTCAAAGACATGAATTTGTGAGAAGAATCAAAGAAATATAAAGGACCGTCAAACTCCTTTAAAAGATAGTCGATCCGTAATGTGAGGATTCAGCCTATATTGAGAAAATGTCCCGAACATACAAGTATTCGACAAGTTGGGGAACCCTTAAATCTGAGAATACTGAACATTGAGAATTTCCCCAAGCTAATAGATGTTATCAAGAGAGATACTTCTAGGCTAATCTATAAGATTGAGATATGACTCCGAGAGAGGAGTATTGGGAATTTGAGTAGTCCGGTAGAGAAACGGACGTTGAGAATTCAAGGAGCTAAGTGTATAGTTCCGCTTGATAGTCGAACCTTCCCACCATGCTAGACCCAGAGTAGGGTCGAAATCGGGGAAGTAAGACTTGTATTTGAAAGGCCGGTGGTGAGTCTTATGTATGACTCTGTCCGGAGGTCATGGGTAATGACTTAAAAGATGTCCCTTTGAGAATTAAGATTGAGTTTGAGAAATTGATATTGAAACTTGAGAATTTGATAATTGAGATTGAGTTTGAGAAGTTGAGATTCTAAGTTTGAGAACTTTGAGGATTGAGTTGAGAATTGAGAACGAGGGTGGTAGAACTAGAATTGAGACTGAGTATAAGAGAGCTTGAGTACGAGTAACCCAAGAGAATGGGTAAGGTAATGAATAAGTGACTAAGGCATAGTGAGGTAGAAACCCTCAACGCCTAAGAGTAAGTTATCACTAACTAACAAACTTGTCATGTTAGTTAGGGATTGTATTCCATGTTGAATGTTGAATACTTGTGCTAGTGTACATATATAATGTTTTGCTATCTTGCATGTTGATTGAATTAAAATGAATCCCATTGAAATACCCCGAACTTAATTAGGGTGATTAAATTACTCTAATATGATATTTGAGGGCCTATTAGTGCCTAAAGAATTTTGGTAAAGAAAATAAATCCAAAAGAAAAGAGAAAACGCTTAAAAAGCGAAAAACGCTAAAAAGAGCGTTATGTGACCATAGGAGGAATACGACCTCGGTTAGAGTATTAGATGGATTTACAAGGCTTAATAATGCCTAATTAATATACGGGAACAATTCCCGAAGAAAACGGATCCATAAAATGAATTAAAAACGTTAATAAAGCTTTAGCGCATGTTTTTTCGAGAAAACCCAAAAACGTGACTTTGAGTGGTCAAATGAACCCGAAAAAATTATAGTTCATTAAATAAATATAATTAAACATTAATGGAAGCTTAAGAACCATTAAAATTAAAGAAACGAGAAAAATCCGGAAAACCAGGCCCAACTAGTGAATAGTGCTAAAACCGGGTAAATTAGCGAGCGTTTTCTGTAAAAGACGAAAAATGCTCCAGCATGTGGGAACAGTGGGGGCCGGTTTTTACCACTAATCAGCCGCCCCTCACACACATTAAGCTAGAAAGAAAAAGAAAGAAAAGAAAGAAAAAGTACAAAAAGTAAAGTTCTCTCTCTCCTCCCCCATTTCCCCTTTTCCCTCTTCTTTTCCTTTCTTCTTTCTCCTTCAGCCGTCTCCCTCCCCCTCTCTGGTTTGCTGGGCGATTTTGAAGACCTCCATGGCTACCCCATCTTCTCCTTCATGTTCTAACTACATACAAGCTCCAAATGCAAAATAAAATACATAGTCTTCTTCCTCTCATCAAGCTCTAGCTTTCTCTCTTTTAAAAATTCCAAAATGGTGAATTTCATCTCCATGGGTATATCCCATTTGAAGAGAAAATGGCACCAACTTGAAGCTTGGAGTCTCCTCTCTCTTCTAAGGTAAAAATATTTAAGAAAAACTCATTTTTCTTCACCCTCCTTTCTTGGCCGATTTTGCCCCTCTTTGATACCTTATTTTCTTCTTGTTTTAGAGTATTGGTTCAACTCTCCAATGGTGGTGGAACCCTCCTTTTGATTCATGGGTGAAAACTCCTTCTAAAACTCCAAAGGTAAAAACCCTAACTTTGTGCTTTAAGCCCCTTCCATTGAATTTGAGTGATTCTAAGGGTTTAGAATTTTAATTACACTCATTTTGTGTTCCTTGGGTGTTGGGATGGAGTTTGGCAACTCCATTGCCCACTTGACCGAAAATGGCAAGAGGAAGAGAAGAGGAGAAATGGAAAGAGGAACTTGTGAAATTAAGGTAATTAAACTACCTAGGTGCTTTAGAATATTGGGAATGGGTAAATGAATGAACCAAAACTGGAATGGAAATGCATTTTGTTGAGACTTGAGAGAAATTGTGAATTGATGTTTGAATTAAAGGCCTAGGTGCCAAGCTTTTGAGTTATGGTATTATATTGTGGTTTGTTGAGATTTTGGAGCTATAATGTTGTATGCTGTTTTGGATGGAATTAATTGTGTGCTGGTAGGACCCTTTAAGGGTGTGGCTATATTAGGAATGAAAATTGGTGAGAATTGATGAAGTTGAGGATGTAAGATTTATGGGGAGGTTATTGCATAATTTTAGTAGGAAATGAGTGTTTTAGGTGGCTTGGTAAGTGGGGGACACTTAGGTGTTTAGTTGGGTTGAGTAAAGTTGATTAATGACCATGAAATGGTATTTGGAGAACTAGGGAGAGGAGTATAAAAATCTGTAGCAAATAACAAATGAGGATCTTAGAAATGCTAGGAAAGAGTTAGTATGCAAAAACTTGGAAATAGAGGATGGACTTGGGTTTAGATAATGCAAATGTCTAGGAAGGTGTGGTGATGGTCATGAGGTGATTTGTTAAGGTTGGTAGAAGGTAGAAACTAGCAAGAAGAAGCTAGAAATGCACAAGTGTGCAAAATGTGAAAGTGGGAATGAAAATTTGTAGAAAATTGAGCAAGAATTGGAGTAGGGATTTGACCAATGATTTGAGAGGTTTAGAGCATGTCTTAAGGTGTTTAAACATGTAGGAAACTTGTGGAAAGATTAGGGAAAGATTTAGGGTGGATTAAGGGTTGATTTGGGGCTGAAAATTTACATAAGTAACAGTTTTTAGCAGGGTCCGGGACCTAGGATAGGAACCAAGTCCCAGACCGCATCAAAAATATGGCCGAGAGTGAAAAAAAACATTGGTCCGGGACCTAGGTCCAGGACCAAGTCCCGGACTGTAACACCCCTATTCTTAAACCTGTAATGACGCCATAACTCGTAGCATAATAAATAGCAGATCGCAGCGGAAAATAAAACTATCTAACCTTGGTTTTACACGCCGTTACTCACCCTTGTGAGTAACAAGGCACCCTTACTCTTCCAACAATACAATTCCTCACGCTGTGATGAACAAATACTGAGCACTCTAATTATTACAACCAAATCCAACTAAATGAGCAACTAACTGAATACAACATCCTCCTTAATACAATACAAAACAAAACCGACGGTGTTTGTTGAAAACACTTCAGCTACCCCCGTGTCCCACGCTCCGGCTTGAGTCTTCTTCAACAACTTGGAATTTTTGGCCCACTGAAGGGCTCAGCAATCGAAATGCTGGTATGCTAAATGTAGTCTTAAATCATTTGGATTCCTTAAGTCGTTTTAGCCATCTTGATATTAGATTCATTACATAAAATACCGGTTTATAATGATAACAGTAATAACTGTAAACAATTAACAATCACACAATAATCCACCTGTAAACACCAGTGTACAATAGTTTACAACACCAATAACCACACAACAATAGCCCATAGCAATAACCAATAATCACACATTAACAAACCATAACAATAACCAAACAAGATACGCGTATTAATCTGTACTTGTTAGTTAGCCACTTGGCCCTTATCCTTTAAACCAATCATTTAACCTTTTCCAATTAAACTCCACCTCAAGTGTCATGTTAAGACAAACCTTAATAACTTATTGATGGACGAATGTCCCTTGTGTTCCATTGGAACTGTTTACCAGCTGACCCTGTGGCCCTGGTTAATTGACCGATCCGGTCGAACCTGTGCACCAACGGCAGTGCCTTCCGCCATCCCCGAATGTGGCTGATGGATTTTGAGTGACTCCCTTCTTGAGTCTCTCATAGTGATCACAATGCGCAACCAGAAAGTCGAAACGATCTGGATTCCTCTCTTTATAAGTTAGCCCTTTTTGTCAGTGACAAAACAACCAATCCTTGAGTTAAGACTATAATAGTTGACCATCAGTTAGGTTCAATAATACCTTTAGGTCAGTTAGTCTTGTTCCAGTTTAGATGTATAAACTTCCAGTCATGAGACGTTTGCGTATAAATAAAACGCAACAAGTTGAGCAACACAGTATACAATATCATTCACATAAAATCACAGATATCGCTCTTAAATAATTAACATATAATGTCTGGACCTTAGGAGAATCCTTAGGACATTCAGACCACACAATTAACATACCATTCACCAAGTAACTGCTAGCTTGACAAGTTCCTGTTCAGTAGTTCCTTCCCGTACGCTGTTATTTAAACATGCAATACCGGTAATATTAATATACCTATTCATTAAATATTACAGTACTGTCACTGTAGTGTTTATACTCGTTGTATAATAACTCCGTATGTTCTTTTATTTCGCCCAGTTATTTTACAATGACTCTAGATAGTTCAACAGTTCGTTATTTTATGTGATACTCACATGTGATAATGAATTTCCACCTTATAGTTTATTTCCACTTCCTTAATTATAAACTCATAATTGTTTCCACTTATTCTTTATATTATATCCCTTGATCATTTTTGTTATCTCCACAATTATTTATAAACTTTATATTATACTCCATAATATACTATAGTACATTATATTACATAGCTTCACATCCTTTCCTTATTAAATTACAAAACCAGCCTTATTAATTCGGTATTTATATCTTATACCCAAGAACTTAATAAATTCCTAAATAACAACATATAAATTTCCGGTAATCATAATTGATCCCATTAACTTTTACAACTTACCAAATAACCATATATTTTTATAATTTATTAAATACCCTTATCAATTTCGGAAATTGTAAAACAATTATATTAACTTCTATAAATTGCCAAATACCCTTATAACTTTTATAATCCACTAATTACCCACATTAACCTTTGTAAATATTAATTAACCACATTACCTTTTTAATTACCAAATATCCACCTTAATTTTCGTAAATCACAATTTCATTATACCAACTTTTATAAATCCCATATAAACCCCTTAATCTTCGGTTTTCTCTTATATTTCCCTTTATTCACCTTTTAAACCCCAAAACTTTATATAAGTTACATATTAACTTATAAACTATAGTTTAAATATTTTATTTCCTTAAATAACCAAAGTAACCCATATCTTTTCTTAAATTACATTTCCGCCCATATTAAAGTCTATTCTTCATATATGTCATAAATCATTTTAACCCAAAGTTTTTGGTCAAAACTTTGACCAAGACTTAATTTCACAATTAATACTTTAATATACCCATAAAATCATAAGTAATTCTCGGCCATACCTTATATTTTCCAATAACAACAAAATAGCCCCAAAACTTTATAAAATGTTATTTTAACACTTAACCACTTGTTTAAATTCACCAAAATTCATAATATTAATTCCCACCTTATATTATAATATAAATATATCAAACAGCTCCTCATGTTCTCGGTTTTCATTATTTGTACTCCAAACTTTTCAAAATTTACATATTAGCCACATAACTTAATAAACTAGTCATTTAAATACTTGTAGCTATTTTTAATATTCCCAAAATTTATAATATAAGCTAATACACTTATATATATTTCGAAAATTCACCAAATCCCATATATAGCTCTCGGCCACAATTTAATTTTATCATATGGTTTTAAAACTTGATTTAAACTTTATAATAAATACATATAAATGTATATAAGCCATATAACACCCCCAAAAATTATGCTAATGACTTAGAATGATTATAAACTCAAAATAGAACATATTATCCTTTGATATTTTGGTTTAACCATATATGTATCATATTTAATTTTTGTGACACAATTTTATACCTTAAGGTAATAATCTTACCTTATATGTTATAAATTATTTTCTTGGTATATTAACTCAATAATTTTCGGCCTTAATATTAACATGGCCTAAACATAATTTTTATACCAAAGTTTGAAGCTTAAATTAAGCTTAGATTTAATAAACCTTAATTATATATACTTACCCCTTAAATCAAGACAATTCTTGTACTTGATTTTTCCTTGAATTCCATGCTCTCCAAATGCTATCTTGAAGAATAAATTTCGGCTCCTGAAATATATTTAGGAGATCTATTTGTTAGACTTCTAACAAGGATTTATAAATAATTATTTGGAGAAATTTTACAAGAGTTTACCTTAGGAATTTATCAAGGTATTTTTGATACACCTTGTGATGATTGTAGATCCAAGTTTCCTTCATGAAATAATGAAGAGAATGTAGATTTAGAAGCTCTTATATTTTCGAAAATGATTTAGGTATTCACTTAGGATTTTTCAACATAATATATACCTTAACTTGATCTTGTTGTTCCTTGTGTTGTTGTTGAATTTAGGAACCTCCTTGGAGCATGTATGCTTGGCGAAAATTGTAGAAAATCCTAGGATGATTTCTTGCTTCAAGACTTGATAGAATTAACTAGGAAATTACATTAAAATGCTGTTAGGAACTAGTACACCATTAATGGAGTTTATTAGCACTTAGGAATTAACTTAACAATGGAGAAAAGAGAGAGTAAGAAGAAGAGCTTACCTATTCGTGAATGAGAGCAAGGAAATGAGATTGACATTCACGTAAGTATTAAGGCAAGATTGGGAAGACTAAACTTGGAAATTATTGGCTTCTCTTAAGTCATTATTTTATGTCATTTGATTTGTTTAATTTGACTTGGAAAAATCTGATCATCAATGTCTCCAAATGCCCTCTTATTTTACGGTAATGGAGGAGAATAATGAAGCTTTTGTTGATTGATAATGTAACACCCCAACCCGAAATCCAATAATCCGAACGACGATCACACCCAAATAAAATACAACTGTAGCGGAAATAAATACAACAACCGGGCGGTATTACAATGCCGTTGGCCACCCTTGTGACCAACAAGGCTAACTCCAAATACAAACTCCAAAAGTCACGGTCTGAATACGAATACAATCCGAGATACTAGGAATCAAACTCAAATGTGAAATACTTAAGTAAAAACAAATATCTAGAAGAAGACTCCCATAGCTTGAATCTACCCCACCTACACTCAGTGTGGTAATCTTCTCAACTTCAGGTACCTGAAAAATGGGGGTGCCCCCAAAGGGGCTCAGCAAACAATGCTGGTATGGAAAACGTGCAGCCCATCGTCTACCGGGCCACACCAACTACTTTGTCAAATACATGCAGTTCATTTTTATAAAGCTGTAAACAAGCATAGTATACTGATAACAAGTATTCATACAAGGACAATAATGTCACATAGAACAAGACTGCAGAAGGTCAAGTTAGCTGAACTGAAATCCTTTAATGATAGTCGGCCCACACAATGGGACTGACAGGTATAACTGAATATCTCAAATGGTGAAGGTATAGTGACCTCGTTAAGATAGAAAGGTTGGGTATTAAAAACCTCAGAAGATAACGTAGTTAACTCCTGAACTGAGAAATGTGGGAATCGAACCCTCGAGAGGAATGTAGTCTTCCTCTCCACTGAACTGATGGGTATAAAAACCCTCGTGAGGAATAAAGCCTTCCTCTCCACTGAATTGTTCCGTCGCGACGTAAATAGGAGACGACCTGAGACAGGTGCAACTCCTGTAGCATGCATGGCCAGATCCAACTGGGCTCCTCGTTCTCTTAGTATAGAATTGTTAAGTGTCATATAAAGACGTTAAACAAGAACACAATGTGTATTGTCAATTATCACGTTTAGGATAACGACGTCTGTTATAAAGTGAAGTTAGTGAGAAACTTGAGTACAAGTCCTCGGTATACTGAAGCACAGGTATTTAATCCACTGGTATAGTAGTGTTTGTATGCGTGGGACATACACGTTGTAGTCAGCATCATTCACACACATAAAATAATACCACAATGCACAAGAGTAAACAACATTTTACATTAATTGTCTTGGTCGTTATTTCAAACAACAGATAGCACACAAGCCGGTGTAATCCGGTAGAAAACAGGTTGCAAGAATCCCATACCGTTCACCGTAGACTGTACTGTTTAGTTCCCGGTCAACGTCTGGTCAAACAAAGTCCTAGAATAGGATTATCTGAGAGGGTTAATTTTTGTTACCCTTATATAATAATCTTATTGGATCTTTTAACAAATCTCGTATTTGTTATTTCATGTGAGGTTTATTTCTTTTAATTACCTCATGATCTAAAGTATAACTTATTTGTCATTCCTTTTGATTTATTTATAAATCCTTTAACGTACATATATATATTTATTTATTCATGTACTATATTTGTTGTTTATTTTTAATTGTCTAGGTGACATAACAACTTATAATTTATTAACTATATTTATATGTCATATGATAAGTGTAAAATATATCTATTCTTAGGACTTTAATTCTACACTTATCATATGATTTTCCTAGATTTATATTTTGATATGAATTGATATAGTTTATGTGTTAAATGTAGGAAAAAGCCATGTAAATGGATAGATAATCTCATGAGCTTTCCAACGCAACTGACGGCGATTAAAACGGACTTATAACGAAGAATCGGGAGCCGGTTGAAGATTGCAGTACATAAGTATATATATATATATTACCGTATGGTAACCGCCCCTTGTACATCTCAGTTGCAGGCGGACAACACCAGGCGGACAGGAGACATCGTACCTCCTCTTAACTGGCGGACGTGGAGGCGGACCACAGAGGCACTACCGCCTCTTGTTGGGCGGTTCTCAAGGCGGACGTGAGGCGGACAAGCATATATGCGCACCAGAAATTGCGCCAGATCCAGATTTCGACGCGAATTCTTCCTTCTTCCTTCGCGGCGCCGCACTCGAACTACTTCATTAATTGCAGACGATCGCCCACCTTAATTTGTGCACGCGTGACTGGCTCTGCAATCAATTGCACTGCCCGATGAAATCTCTGACTGCAATCCACCGCCACTCACCTACTGCACCGTTCTCTTCGTTGTCTGTTTCCCATGTCCTCCGCCTATATAAACCCACGCTCTGCAAGCTTAAAAAAATCATCCGGTCATTCACTCATCATCCAGTCATCGACCAAAATTCCATCGACCACACCACCATCTTCCTTTCCCATTTCATTTCCTAATCCCACGTACACACTCCACTTTCTCCATTTTTATTTTCTTTTCCATTCCACCACAAACTATCACTTAATTATACTATCTCCACAAATATCATCCAACTTATCCATCTCTAGTCCGGTGTACTAAATAGCAGAGCAGCTCCAGGAGTCAACTACAGATGATTTCTTTTACTCCTGTTTCTGTTAATTTATTTAATATGTCCGGCTAGATTAATTATACTCTGGGAGATGGTTATTATTAGTTTGTTTTAATTGTGCACTTTATTTTACCGGTTTAAATAAATTATAATTTGATACGATTAATGTTATTATCTCGCTTTTTAATAAATTACATGAGTTTATTAAATTGCTTTACGAAATCTATTTTGATCAGATCCGTGATAAATAGATAGGTCATATTAATTGTTATGTCTGTGGAAAAATTTATTCTGATTGAATAAATCTAGTATTTCAGATGCAAAATTATATTCCTTTTAACTAGCCGTTTACATGTGTTTTGCCTGAGTTTAGATCAAACCTTGCATGTTCTGGTAAACGAGGTCATTAGAATTTAGGATTTAAATCTAAAGACTATAAAAGGAATTTTGCCAAATTATTCTTAATTAAACCGGTAGAATAGCATAATTAATCAAGCGAGTAAAACCTGAACCCAGAGTCCGTTCTTCCATTTTCACAAACCACTTTTAATATTTTGTTATTTTAATTTTTTAGTTGATATTTAAATTACAGTTTAGAACAAAACATATTTCCCCCTCAATTTATAACCTTTGCTAAGACTAGATAATTTATCACATAGTCCCACGGTTCGATACCTGGTTCCCATAAACTCTACTGCAATAACCGGGATTTTTGCAACCCGACGGTCGTTTGATTTGTTATTTTCTGAGATTATTTCTTGGTATTTAATAGGTCAAATTTCTCGTTTGCATCATACATGGACATAGAATTCTTATAGTCTTTATTATTCCTCCTTTAACCATAAATAATAATCGTTGGTTACCTTTAAATTCCTTATAACTATATAAGTCATAGTTTAAATCTCATAATTCCATAATTGAGAATTCTTTGTTTCTAATTCCTCCAAATATCCATACAGGACCTATATTTATTTAAATCTAAATTCTTACCCTTATAATTCGGTTATTTACAAAACAACCATATTAATTCTTAAACTTTACATTTAAATTATAATCTCATTATATTTTATAGTTTTAATTTCTAATTCCCATAAATGCCGAATATATATATATATAAATTCTTAAATTACCAAACTAACCCCAAAGTAATTCGGCTTGGTCATTTATTTTTCCTTAATTACACTTTCACCCCAAAACTTTATAATAATTACTTAATAACTAATAAACTATAGTTTAAATATTTAATTCCTCAAAATTTCAAAAGTGAACTTAATGATTCTCTTAATTATGAATTCGCCCACTAATAAATTCTAAACTTTCATAACAACTTTTATAAATTACATAATAGCCCAAAACTTTATAAAATGTTACTTTAACACTTGTTTAAATTATCTAAAATTCATAAACTTAACTCCTAAACTTATATTATATCATATATATTCCAAGAACACCCTTAGCTCTCGGTTTTTATTTTAAACACACCAAACTTTGTGAAAATTACATTTAAGCCACATAACTTAATTAACTAGCCATTTAAACACTAATAAAATATTTTTAACTCACCAAACTTTATGGTATAAGTTTATATACATATGTAGCTCATTAAAATCTATTTAGCACTTAGACAATTCGGTCATAATTTAATAGTGACCATATAGTATATAAAAGTGGATTTATATGTCATAATAAATGTACATAAATTCATATGAGTCATATAACTTACGTAAAAATTATTGTAAAGTCTTATATAGATTCTTAGCTCAAAATGAAGTATTTTTGCCCTTGATATTTCGGCCTTAATCTATTTGTAACATAACTAAATTTTATGACACAAAAATGTGTCTTAATGTAATTATTTTCTATATATGTTATAGATTATATTTTTGGCATGTAATACCATATAGTTTCGGTTTTAATTAACTTAGGAGATGTACATAATTTTTGTATAATTTTTAGAAGCTTAACAAAGCTTATAACTTAAAGATTTACTTAGTAAACTTACTTCTTAACAAAGGTGGTTAAGTGCTTGAACTCCTCTTGAATCTCCAAGCTTTCTCCAAGGAAATTTTGATGCTCCACTTCGGTTATATGCAAGTGGTGAAGGAGTTTAGGAGTTAGATCCTGAATAAAGATCTTAAGTAGATTTGTAAGTAGTTTTCCAAGAATTTACCTTAAGCTTTTCTCCTTATAATTTCGGCTCACTAATGGTGGATGAAGAACAAGTTTTCCTTCATGAAAATGAAGAAGAAAAAAGAGCCTTAGGAGATATAGAAATCGGTTACACAATAAAATGTGCTTTAAGGATTTTCAAGCTTGAAAACTACCTTAAGATAACTTTGAGATGCTCCTTGGATTAATGTTGGTTTGGACAACCTCCTTGGAGTACTAATTGATGCCGAAACCTTGTAGGTATGCTAGGAAGAGTTTTGCTTCAAGACTTGCCAAGAAATGCTAGGAAATTAACTTAAGGATGAAGATAGAAGTTAAAACTCCATTAATGGACTTAAGAGCTTCAAAGGAAGAAGATGAAGCAAGAAGAGAGAGGAGAGATCCTTACCAATTCGTGAATGAAGAGTGCAAGGAGGAAAATGAGACTAAGCTCACGTAAGAAGAGAATGCACTTGGAATTTGATTTTTGTTTTGTTAATTTTTAATGTCAAATGACTATTCTTTTTCCTTAGTTTATTACATGGGTTATTGGCTCAATAAATGCCCATGTTACCAGCATATAATCGGCCATGTGGTGTGACAAGGCAAGAGTTGGAAGGAATTAATTTTGAGCTAGAAGACAAGGTAAGAAAGTAATGCTTTATTTCTTTGATTTTTCAATGTTTATAACTTGTCTTCTTCTTCTCTTGTAGGTAACCGAATTCAAGACTCAAATGGAGCTTATCAACCGGTGGAGAAGGGCTAAGGAAGAAGCAAGGAAGGTCACTTGCTTAAGAAATCAAAAGGCAAAAAGAAAGGAATCTACTTTTTGCTTTTAATGTTTTGTTTTTCTCTAGCCAACTTGGCCATGTTCTCTTGCATAATTTCGACAGCTCTCTGGTCAAATGAGTCACACATTTCCTAGCCATTAAGTATTATAGCACATGGGAGGTTGAGTCACCATGTGTTATGCCTTTTATAAAATTCTAATGTAAGTTTTATACTAGTTTTTGAGCATAAAATCGGCCCCTATAGAGTGCCTTGCTGACTAGTCTCTTCCACTGATTTAGAAGGTCATTTTAACCCTATTTAATATTACCAATTCGTGGCATGTCAAAAACTACAAGGCAATTGCGTAAAACGCGTTTTCGTGACACCCGAAGGTGTATTTTTGTGCTCTAAGGAAATTTTGGGAAACCAATTGTTTTTATGAGTTCCAAGTGTTTGTAAACACTTATTATAGTAAATAAACATATACTAAGATGTTACATTGAGTTATATGGGGTTACATTAACCCATAACATAATTTACGGGCCATCGGGACACACCCGGGCAAAAAGGAGCGCTAAGAAAACCTCCTGTGGTTTTTGCTGAATTTTGAGAAAACACTTCGTGGGTTCTCTTTATAATGGTTAATAATGATGTTAGGAACTCAAGGAATTAATTTTATAGGAGTTCGTGCCACCTCGGCACTCCTCCGGGCTTTTCTTGCTTTTAAAGGGGCGCGCGTGAGCGCTCCCGAGCGTTTGCGTTTTTGACTGAGTATAGCCTATGGAATATGTTTATATATTCATATAATGAATGTATGAACATTTGGTTTAAGTTTTATAAGGTCATACAAGGTCATGCTTGATCACATGTTTCTAAGGCGTTTTAGCGTTTATGGAGAAACGACTATTTTTACGTAACGTTCTCATGCAAGGGTTTGCATGCGTACGTGAAATGATTTTTATTTCCATTAAATAATGGTTTAATAATATTAATTAGATTTGGGGTTTCAATCTACCCCCCTTAAAAAAGGACTTCGCCCCGAAGTCTCATATCTAAATTATAAGGTTGTGGGGAATCAAGTTCCACTAAGTATCCACAACTCAATCTAGTAGGGATCAAGTCCCAAGTCTCTATATTCCTAAGTTCACAGTGTACATCAACACAACAGGAATACTTTGGAACAATATAGTGTAATGTAATAACACAATCACTTTTCATATCTAATAGTGCCGTGTAGTGCACATAAACTTTTTATTGTAGTGTAACAAGGTACTCACCAACAAGTAGAGGTACAAGGTACATTCAAATACAGTGTTACACAAGATCACATACAAGACAAAGTGTCACTGAGATGCACCAAAGTGCAACAAAATGCATACTGAATAGTGTTACACAAGAACACATACAAGACAAAGTGTCACTGAAATGCACCAAAGTGCAACAAAATGCATACTAAACTCACGAACGAAAAAGGCTCTACCCCCCAAAAAAGAGGGGTACGCCCCCGTACCCTAGACTAAAGTGTCTAGTCGGTAAATAATGAGGGAAATTTCGCTCGCATATCTGTTTCTAATTCCCATGTGGCCTCTTCCACATCGTGGTTTGACCAAAGAACTTTTACTAGGCTCACAGATTTGTTTCGAGTATCTCGTGTCTTTCTGTCTAAGATTCGTTGCGGTGTTTCCACATACCGCATTGTTGGTTCTAATGAGAGTGTCTCTGGTTTTAGAACATGAGAAGGATGAGGCATGTATTTCTTAAGCTGAGACACGTGAAAAACATTGTGTACTTTGCCCAACTCTGCTGGCAAATCAAGTCGATATGCCACAAGGCCCACCCGCTCAATGATAGCGTAGGGTCCTACAAATTTCGGGCTTAGCTTGCCCTTTTGCCCAAATCTGAATACACCCTTCATGGGTGATACTCGAAGAAATACCTGGTCGCCAACCGCGAACTCAAGGTCTCGTCGCCTCTCATCAGCATATGATTTCTGTCTGTCTTGTGCTGCTTTCATGTTATTTCTGATTTGTTGTACTTCTGCCTGAACTTGCTCCAAGTACTCAGGCCCAATGATGACGGTCTCACTAGACTCGTCCCAGCACAATGGCGTGCGGCATGGTCTGCCATATAATGCCTGAAAAGGTGACATCTGTATAGAGGCGTGATAGCTGTTATTGTATGCAAACTCGATCAGGTGTAACCTGTCTATCCAGCTACCCTGAAAATCCAAGGCACATGCTCGTAGCATGTCCTCTAAGGTCTGAATAGTCCTCTCTGACTAACCATCTGTCTGAGGATGAAATGCTGTGCTAAGCTTCAATTCAGTACCAAGTGCTTCGCGAGTAGCCCGCCAATATCGTGAAAGAAATCTGGTATCTCGATCTGAAACAATAGTCTTTGGTACTCCATGATGTCTGATAATCTCTTTCTCAAATAGTTCTGCCAACTTTGGCACTTTCCAAGTGTCTTTCATCGGAATAAACCTAGCAACTTTAGTCAGTCGGTCAACAACAACCCAAATCATATTAAGTCCTCCTCTCGTAGGTGGTAGTCCCACCACGAAGTCCATAGAGATATCATAAAACTTCCATTCAGGAACTGGCATAGACTGTACCATACCTCCTGGTCGTCTATGTTCGAATTTCACTTTCTAACAAGTGAGACATCGAATCACATATTCTGTCACGTCGCCCTTCATACCACTCCACCAGAAATACCTCTTCAGATCCTTGTACATCTTAGAAGCTCCTGGATGGACAGATGTGGAACAAGTGTGGGACTCTCGAAGAATATGCTCCTTTATATTTGTGCTGTCTCTGGGAATACACAATCTGCCCTTTAATCTGATTAGTCCATCATCATGTAGCTGAAACTCATACTTTCCACCCTCAAATGTACCGTCAGACAACTTCTAACTGATTTCCATCATTCGCTGATCACTCTGCTGTGCGCTACGTATGTCGTCCATAAGACTCGAGCTAGCCACAATGGCATTTAGAGAATGTGCTCGTCGACTCAGTGCGTCTGCTACAACATTAGCTTTCCCTTCTTTGTACTGCAAATCAATGTCATAATCCTTAAGAAATTCAACCCATCTTCTTTGTCTCATGTTTAACTCCTTCTGGGTGAATACATACTTCAAACTTTTATGATCCGAGTAAACGGTCATCTGGACACCATACAGGTAGTGGCGCCAGATCTTTAGTGCAAAAACAATTGCTCCAAGCTCTAAGTCATGTGTGGGATAATTCTCCTCATGTTTCTTCAGCTGTCGGGAAGCGTAGGCGATTACCTTCCCATTCTGCATGAGTACACATCCTAATCCCCTACCTGATGCATCGCAATAAACTTCGTAACCCTCTGTGCCCTCAGGTATAGTCAATACTGGTGCTGATGTCAAAGCATTTTTCAAAAACTGGAATGATGATTCACACTCTGTAGTCCATGTGAATGGTGCATCTTTCTTCATTAAACTGGTCATAGGTTTTGCTAATTTGGAAAAGTCTCTGACAAACCTCCTGTAGTAACCTGCTAACCCAAGGAAACTCCTGATATCAGTCACTGTCTTTGGCCTAGGCCAAGTGCGAACTGCTTCTATCTTTGCTGGATCCACTGCGATCCCAGCATCTGAGATAACATGTCCTAGAAAGGAAACTCTGTCCAACCAAAACTCACATTTGGAGAACTTAGCATAAAGCTGGTTCTCCCTTAAGATCTCAAGTACATGTCGGAGGTGACTCTCATGCTCTTCCTTAGACTTTGAATAAATTAGGATATCATCGATGAAGACAACTACGGTCTTATCCAGCTGCTCCCTGAACAATCTGTTCATTAAATCCATGAAGACTGCCGGTGCGTTTGACAAGCCAAAAGGCATAACTGTAAACTCATAGTGGCCATAACGTGTTCTGAACGCTGTATTTTCTATGTCTTGTTCCTTGATAGGTATCTGATGGTATCCTGATCTCAAATCGATCTTTGAAAACACCTTTGCCCCTCTCAACTGATCAAACAAATCATCAATTCGTGG